>CM068352.1:40540490-40547990 GCA_034769755.1 Odontamblyopus lacepedii
ACCAGGACTAAACCAGGTCTAAACCAGGATTAAACCAGGTCTAAACCAGGACTAAACCAGGACTAAACCAGGTCTAAACCAGGACTAAACCAGGACTAAACCAGGTCTAAACCAGGACTAAACCAGGTCTAAACCAGGACTAAACCAGGTCTAAACCCGGACTAAACCAGGTCTAAACCCGGACTAAACCAGGTCTAAACCAGGACTAAACCAGGTCTAAACCAGGACTAAACCAGGTCTAAACCAGGATTAAACCAGGTCTAAACCAGGACTAAACCAGGACTAAACCAGGTCTAAACCAGGACTAAACCAGGACTAAACCAGGTCTAAACCAGGACTAAACCAGGTCTAAACCCGGACTAAACCAGGTCTAAACCCGGACTAAACCAGGTCTAAACCAGGACTAAACCAGGTCTAAACCAGGACTAAACCAGGTCTAAACTAGGACTAAACCAGGACTAAACCAGGTCTAAACTAGGACTAAACCAGGTCTAAACCAGGACTAAAACAGGTCTAAACTAGGACAAAACCAGGACTAAACCAGGATTAATCTAGGTCTAAACCAGGTCTAAACTAGGATTAAACCAGGACTAAACCAAGACTGAACTAGGTCTAAACCAGGACTAAACCAGGTCTAAACTAGGACTAAACCAGGACTAAACCAGGTCTAAACTAGGACTAAACCAGGTCTAAACCAGGACTAAAACAGGTCTAAACCAGGACTAAACCAGGACTAAACCAAGACTGAACCAGGTCTAAACCAGGACTAAACCAAGACTGAACTAGGTCTAAACCAGGACTAAACCAGGTCTAAACTAGGACTAAACCAGGACTAAACCAGGTCTAAACTAGGACTAAACCAGGTCTAAACCAGGACTAAAACAGGTCTAAACCAGGACTAAACCAGGACTAAACCAAGACTGAACTAGGTCTAAACCAGGATTAAACGGGACTATTTCATGTCTAAATCAGAGGATCTTAAATTGCATTTGTTCAGCCAAAATTCAGAAGACTAAAATACCAAAATACTTCTGTTAAGCCTCAGATTTTACACCCGTGAGCAGAGAACGGACGATGCTACGTGTTTTTTTCACTCCTTTATTTGCACTAAGCATCCAAACTCGGGCGTGTTGCAGGTTTATAATGTTGTAAATCTGGTCCTCCGGGTCGGTCTCTGCTCAGCTCTGCTGGTGCGACGGTCGGGGGAAACGGTGCGTTCATGTGTGTGCGAGCGCAGCCGGTGCCACGCTCCCAGAGGACACGCTAACAGGCTAATGCGCTAAAGGGCTAATGCGCTGAAGGGCTAACGCGCTAACAGGCTAACGGGCTGACAGGCTAATGCGCTAACAGGCTAATATGCTAATGGACTAACGCGATAAAGGGCTAATGCGCTGACGGGCTAAAGCGCTAAAAGGCTAACGGGCTAACGCGCTATCAGGCTAACGGGCTGACAGGCTAATGCGCTAACAGGCTAATGTGCTAATGGACTAAAGAGATAAAGGGCTAATGCGCTGACGGGCTTAAGCGCTAAAAGGCTAACAGGCTAACGGGCTAACGCGCTATCAGGCTAACGGGCTGACAGGCTAATGCGCTAACAGGCTAATGTGCTAATGGACTAACGCGATAAAGGGCTAATGCGCTGACGGGCTAAAGCGCTAAATGGCTAACAGGCTAACGGGCTAACGTGCTATCAGGCTAATGCGCTGACAGGCTAACATGCTAACAGGCTAACACACTAATGCGCTAACAGACTAACAGACTAACGGGCTAATGTGCTAACAGGCTAACAGACTAACGTGCTAATGGGCTAACGCGCTGACAGGCTAACGCACTAACAGGCTAACAGATTAAAGCGCAAACAGGCTAACGCACTGACAGGCTAACACGGGTGGCGGCACATTCGCTTTTGTCCAACATCCCGCCATTCCGACATGTGATTATTAAGTTCAGTGTTGAAAACTTGGCGACTTTCTCGTTAGATCTGGCAACTGTCCAACACCTCTTGGCGTTTTATTCTCACAAAAGTGACTAGCAACAAATCTAGTGACTTTTCCTGGTGTCCCTGGAGATTTTTCTGGTCTTTGGAGACTCAAAAAAACAACAAAAAACTGCGTTTTTTGCTCTCATCGAGCAGCAGCGGGCGCTGCCGTGAGGTCCGGCCCAAAGCAGTGACACACGGTCAGAAACATTCAGCCTCCTCGTCCCGCGGCAGCTGCAGACAGAGCAGAGCAAACCTCTGCAGCCAAAGTGCAAATGAATGACGTACGCGGAGGATCTTTTCACAGAGCGGGCGAGATTTATCTAAATATTTAGCTGCATATCACTGGCAAAAAGGTCTAAACCAGGGCTAAACCAGGTCTAAACCAGGTCTAAACTAGGGCTAAACCAGGTCTAAACCAGGACTAAACCAGGTCTAAACTAGGGCTAAACCAGGTCTAAACCAGGTCTAAACCAGGACTAAACCAGGTCTAAACTAGGGCTAAACCAGGTCTAAACCAGGACTAAACCAGGTCTAAACTAGGGCTAAACCAGGTCTAAACCAGGTCTAAACCAGGACTAAACCAGGTCTAAACCAGGTCTAAACCAGGGCTAAACCAGGTCTAAACTAGGTCTAAACCCGGACTACAACAGGATTTAACCAGGTCTAAACCAGGTCTAAACTAGGGCTAAACCAAGGCTAAACCAGGTCTGTTTTGTATAAATGAGAAAAAAACGTTTCCTCGTTTATCACACAGACCTGCACATTTAGAGGCCTTTTCTCAAACTGAAAACTCTCCCCGTTCCACCTCGTGACGTCATCGTGTGGTGATACAGGAAGTGCTCCGCTGCGTTTGAACACAGCAGAATCACTCGGATCGTTTGAGCCTCTGGAGCGGCTTAAATCTGGGCGGAGCTAAAGGGAAAAGGAGCTGTTCAGTGGGAAGCCCGAGCGCAGGGGAGTGAGCGCGGTGAGCAGAGGGGCGGACGGGGCAATAAATCCCCCTCTGACGGCTCTGATGGGGCAGTTACAGCCCGAGCGAGGTCACACTCCACCACCGCTGCCCCCCCTGCTGGAGGGAGGACAGACTCAGGCTCAGGGTCAGAGCAGGACAGGGGAGGAGCTTCCTGCTGTTCGAGGGATTTCTGAGCCATAAAACCACCTGGAAACGAATAAACAGGAGATAAAACTGTGCACAACATCTGACAATATTTAAGATCAGGGCTGTGCGGAAAAAATCGATTTGCATATTAACCCTCGAAGTCCAACGACATCGTCCACGACTCAGAGGAACATGTTTCTATAACCAGAACTTTGTGACGGTAAAAGACAGAAACGTCCTTTTCCCCTCTGAAAGTGCAGACATAGAGGTTTCCGTACATTTCTGCGGCTTTATCCTACGTCACACTCACGCTGTGTGATGACGGGAGCAAAACGAGTGTCCAACAGGAACTTTGTTTTCCCCAAACTCATGCGCTCCGTCCATTTTGATCGAGCCAAACTTTGCCAAAGAGTGAAGTGAGTCAAGATGGTCGACTCCTCTGACTGTGTGTGTTTATAACGAGGGAAAAAGTCGCTCTAAGTGGAGTTAATTCTCACACACATGGAAAATGACACATCTTGGTGTGTGTAATTGTGCATCTCTTTCTATTTTTATTTAAAGGTTTATTTCAGTCCAAATGAACAAATCCAAATGTAATTTCCACCCTGGAAATGCAGAAGTGCTGTGGCTCTGGCCGTGGTCCTGACAGGAGCTGTTTCCAGGACTGGACCAGGAAAGTCATGGAGCCACTGCACTTTTTTTGTTTTTAGGGCAATAAGGAGATTTTTAATTTACTTACAGACTTGAGATTTTGCATTTTTGTAGCTAAGGCCCTAAATTAAGCATTTTTATGTCCAAAAAGTTGTTTATTTCTGGTCCTGTAGCTTTTATCACAGCCTCATGACACAACTACAGCAGCAGATTGTGAAATAACAGGTTGGACTGAACAAAAGGAGGTAGAACACTTCATTAGGGGTAAAAGGGGCAGTTTGAAAAGTGAAATTAAGACAAAAATCCAGGAGAAAAGTACTAAAACTGCCCTCAGATCTTCAGGGTTTCAATACAGCAGAAATTCTACACATTTAGTTTCAGCGTTTGAAAACTGCAGATCGTCGCTGAGCTTTATCTAAACGCTGATAATAAACTGTAAAAACGCAGCAGAAATCACCTCAGACTGGAGTTCAGCAAAGCAGAATTATTTAAACACGTCAAAAAATAAAACGCAGTAGAAATAAGAACTAGACTCTGTGGGGCGTGCGGAGGTCGTGCGGAGGTCGTGCAGAGGTCGTGCAGAGGTTGTGCGGAGGTCGTGCGGAAGTCGCTGCAGACTCCATTAGGAACACAGTGGCGGCGGCAGAACGAGATAAAAGAGGAAGATTTATGAACGGCCCAGTGAACGAGAGGCTCTGTTTACAGCTGCAGGGGCGGATTCAGGCTGTGCTCCGACGGAACGCCCAACACGGAACGCCCAACACGGAATGCCCAACACGGAACATCCAATACGGAACGCCCAACAGGGAACGCCCAACAGGGAACGCCCAACACAAATACCCAACACGGAATGCCCAACACGAAACGCCCAACATGGAACGCCCAACATGGAACGCCCAACAAGGAACGCCCAACAGGGAACGGCCAACACAAATACACAACACAGAATGCCCAACACGAAACGCCCAACATGGAACGCCCAACACAGAACGCCCAACACGGAACGCCCAACATGGAACGCCCAACACGGAACGCCCAACATAGAACACCCGGAAGGAACGCTTGGAAGGAACAGCCAACACGGAACGCCCAACACGGAATGGCCAACATGTAACGCCCAACACGGAACGCCCAACACAAATGCCCAACACGGAACGCCCAACACGGAACACCCAACACGGAACGCCCAACACAAATGCCCAACACGGAACGCCCAACACGGAACGCCCAACACAGAACGCCCAACACGGAACGCCCAACAAGGAACGCCCAACAGGGAACGCCCAACAGGGAACGCCCAACATAAATACCCAACACGGAATGCCCAACACGAAACGCCCAACATGGAACGCCCAACATGGAACGCCCAACAAGGAACGCCCAACAGGGAACGGCCAACACAAATACACAACACAGAATGCCCAACACGAAACGCCCAACATGGAACGCCCAACACAGAACGCCCAACACGGAACGCCCAACATGGAACCCCCAACATGGAACGTCCAATATGGAACGCCCAACACAGAATGCCCAACATGGAACGCCCAACACGGAACGTCCAATACGGAACGCCCAACAAGGAACGCCCAACACAAATGCCCAACATGGAACGCCCAACACGGAACGGCCAACACACAAAACACCCAACACGGAACGCCCAACACAAATGCCCAACACGGAACGCCCAACATGGAACGCCCAACACGGAACGTCCAATATGGAACGCCCAACACGGAACGTCCAATACAGAACGCCCAACACAAAACGCCCAACACGGAACGCTCACATGGAACACCCAACACAGAACGCCCAACACGGAACGCCCAACACGGAACGTCCAATACGGAATGCCCAACACGGAACGTCCAATATGGAACGCCCAACATGGAACGCCCAACATGGAACGTCCAATATGGAACACCCAACAAGGAACGCCCAACAAGGAACGCCCAACACAAATACCCAACACGGAATGCCCAACAAGGAACGCCCAACACAAATACCCAACACAGAACGCCCAACACGGAACGCCCAACACAAATACCCAACACAGAACACCCAACAGGGAACGCCCAACACAAATACCCAACACAGAACGCCCAACACGGAACGCCCAACATGGAACGCCCAACACGGAACGTCCAATACGGAATGCCCAACACGGAACGTCCAATATGGAATGCCCAACATGGAACGCCCAACATGGAACGTCCAATATGGAACACCCAACAAGGAACGCCCAACAGGGAAGGGCCAACACAAATACACAACACAGAATGCCCAACACGAAACGCCCAACACGAAATGCCCAACATGGGACGCCCAACACGGAACGCCCAACACGGAACGTCCAATACGGAATGCCCAACACGGAACGCCCAACATGGAACGCTCAACACGGAACGTCCAATACGGAACGCCCAACAAGGAACGCCCAACACAAATGCCCAACACGGAACGCCCAACACAGAACGCCCAACACGGAACGCCCAACATGGAACGCCCAACACGGAACGTCCAATACGGAATGCCCAACACAGAACGTCCAATATGGAACGCCCAACATGGAACG
The DNA here is from genome assembly GCA_034769755.1 of Odontamblyopus lacepedii. Taxonomy (NCBI): domain Eukaryota; kingdom Metazoa; phylum Chordata; class Actinopteri; order Gobiiformes; family Gobiidae; genus Odontamblyopus; species Odontamblyopus lacepedii. Next base: position 40,546,797 of record CM068352.1, read on the forward strand.
CCCAACATGGAACGTCCAATATGGAACACCCAACAAGGAACGCCCAACACAAATACCCAACACGGAATGTCCAACACGAAATGCCCAACAAGGAACGCCCAACACGAAATGCCCAACATGGGACGCCCAACACGGAACGCCCAACATGGAACGCCCAACATGGAACATCCAATACGGAACGCCCAACACAGAACGCCCAACATGGAACGCTCAACACGGAACGTCCAATACGGAACGCCCAACAAGGAACGCCCAACACAAATGCCCAACACGGAACGCCCAACACAGAACGCCCAACACGGAACGCCCAACATGGAACGCCCAACACGGAACGTCCAATACGGAATGCCCAACACGGAACGTCCAATATGGAACGCCCAACATGGAACGCCCAACATGGAACGTCCAATATGGAACACCCAACAAGGAACGCCCAACACAAATACCCAACACGGAATGCCCAACACGAAATGCCCAACAAGGAACGCCCAACACAAATACCCAACACAGAACGCCCAACACGGAACGCCCAACACAAATACCCAACACAGAACACCCAACAGGGAACGCCCAACACAAATACCCAACACAGAACGCCCAACACGGAACGCCCAACATGGAACGCCCAACACGGAACGTCCAATACGGAATGCCCAACACGGAACGTCCAATATGGAACGCCCAACATGGAACGCCCAACATGGAACGTCCAATATGGAACACCCAACAAGGAACGCCCAACAGGGAAGGGCCAACACAAATACACAACACAGAATGCCCAACACGAAACGCCCAACACGAAATGCCCAACATGGGACGCCCAACACGGAACGCCCAACACGGAACGCCCAACATGGAACGCCCAACATGGAACATCCAATACGGAACGCCCAACACGGAACGCCCAACATGGAACGCTCAACACGGAACGTCCAATACGGAACGCCCAACAAGGAACGCCCAACACAAATGCCCAACACGGAACGCCCAACACAGAACGCCCAACACGGAACGCCCAACACGGAACGGCCAACACACAAAACACCCAACACGGAACGCCCAACACAAATGCCCAACATGGAACGCCCAACATGGAACGTCCAATACGGAACGCCCAACACAGAACGCCCAACATGGAACCCCCAACACGAAACGCCCAACACAGAACGCCCAACACAGAACGCCCAACATGGA
>CM068352.1:40555490-40665490 GCA_034769755.1 Odontamblyopus lacepedii
TCTCTTTCCCCCTCTCCTTCTCTCTCTTCCCTCTCTCCTCTCTCTTCCATCTCCTTCTCGCTCTTCCCTCTCTTCTTCTCTCTCTTCCCTCTCTCTTCCTTGTCTCCTTCTCTCTCTTCCCTCTCTCCTTCTTGCTCTTCCCTCTCTCCTTCTCTCTCTTCCCTCTCTCCTCTCTCTTCCATCTCCGTCTCGCTCTTCCCTCTCTCCTTCTCTCTCTCTTCCTTCTCTCCTTCTCTCTTCCCTGTCTTCTTCTCTCTCTCGGTCTCTCTTTCTTCATCTCTATCTGTTTATCCCTCTCTCTGTCTCCTCTCTCTGTATCTCTCTCTTTTACCTTCCCTCTCTCCTTATCTCTTCCCTCTCTCCTTCTCTCTCTTTCACCTTCCCTCTCTCTTCCCTCTCTCTTTCACCCTTTGCTCCCTCTCTCTTCCCTTTCTCCTTCTCTCTCTTTCACCATCCCATTCTCCTTCTCTCTGTCTCTCTCTCTCTTTCACGCTACCTCTCTCTTCCCTCACTCTCTTTCCTCCTCTCCTTCTCTCTTTCACCCTTCACTCCCCCTCTCTTCCCTTCTGGTATATCTCTCTTGTCTCTCTTTCTCTCTATCATCCCTTCCTTTATAACACCCACCGTCCCTCTCTCCCTCCTCCCTCTCCTCCTCTTATGTTCCCTCTCTCTCCCTCTTTCTCTCCTCCCCCTCTTCTCTCCCTCTTTCACAGCACACGAGGCCGTTAAAAGCAGCACATCTCTGCCGCTCGCCCTCAGGCTGCACTCGCTCCAGCGCAAAACGACAACACGAACAGAGAGAACAAGTGCAGAAGAGGAGGAGGAGAGGGGGAGAAAGAAGAGAGGAGAGGGAGAGAGGAGAGGGAGAGAGGGGAGGAGGAGGAGAAAGGAGATGAGAGGAGGAGAAAGAAGAGAGGAGAGGGAGAGAGGAGAGGGAGAGAGGGGAGGAGGAGAGGAGGAGAAAGGAGATGAGAGGAGGAGAGGGAGGAGGAGAGGAGAGAGGAGAGGAGAGGATGAGGAGAGAGGAGGAGGAGGAGAGGATGAGGAGAGAGGAGGAGGAGGAGAGGAAGGAGGAGAGAGGAGCTGAGGAGAGAGGAGAGGAGGGGGAGAGGAGGAGAGAGGAGGAGGAGAGGAAGAGGAGAGGAGAGGAGAGGAGGAGGAGAGGAGGAGAGGAGAGGAGAGGAGGAGAGAGGAGAGGAGGAGAGAGGAGAGGAGGAGAGGAGGAGAGGAGAGAGGAGAGGAGGAGGAGAGGAGAGGAGAGGAGGAGAGAGGAGAGGAGAGGAGGAGAGAGGAGAGGAGGAGAGGAGAGGAGGAGAGGAAAGGAGGAGAGAGGAGAGGACAGGAGGAGGAGAATCACTAGGATCATTTCACCCTCTGCATTTTTAATCTTTACTGAACTAAAGATAAAACACTTGAAAATGACAACTTCATGACATCACGAGGTGGAGCAGAGTGTTTGGAGCTTTGCAGATGTAACAGACGAATAATAAAGTTACTCATATGTATATGTGTGTGTGTATGTGTGTATGTGTGTGTATGTATGTGTATGTGTATGTGTATGTATGTATGTATATGTGTGTGTATGTGTGTATGTATGTGTGTGTATGTGTGTATGTGTGTGTATGTATGTGTATGTGTATGTGTATGTATGTATGTATATGTGTGTGTATGTGTGTATGTATGTGTGTGTATGTGTGTGTATGTGTGTATGTGTGTGTATGTATGTGTATGTGTATGTATGTATGTATATGTGTGTGTATGTGTGTATGTATGTGTATGTGTATGTATGTGTGTATGTGTATGTATGTGTGTATGTATATGTGTGTGTATGTGTGTGTATGTGTGTGTGTGTGTGTATGTGTGTATGTGTGTATGTGTGTGTATGTGTGTGTGTGTGTGTATGTGTGTATGTATGTATGTGTGTATGTGTATGTGTATGTGTATGTATGTATATGTGTGTGTGTGTACGTGTATGTATGTGTGTATACACACATAGTAGGAGTAGTAGTAGCAGTAGTAGTAGTAGTAGTAGTAGTAGTAGTAGTAGTAGTAGTAGCAGTAGTAGTAGTAGTAGTAGTAGTAGTAGTAGCAGTAGTAGTAGTAGTAGTAGTAGTAGTAGCAGTGGTGGTGGTGGCGGTGGTGGTGGTAGTGGTGGTGGTGGTGGTAGTGGTGGTAGTAGTGGTGATGGTAGTGGTAGTAGTGGTAGTGGTAGTGATGGTGGTAGTGGTAGTATGATGGTGGTAGTGGTAGTGGTAGTGATGGTGATGGCAGTGGTGGTAGTAATGGTGGTAGTAGTGGTAGTGGTAGCAGTGGTGGCGATGATGGTAGTGATAGTGGCGGTAGTAGTGGTGGCAGTGGTAGTGGTAGTGGTGGTGGTAGTGGTGGTAGCCAGTGGTGGCGGTGGTAGTGGTAGTGATGGTGGTAGTGGTAGTGGTAGCGGTGGTAGTGATGGTGGTAGCGGTGATGGCAGCGGCGGCAGTGGTGGTAGTGGTGGTGGTGGTGATGGTGGTGGCAGTGGTAGCGGTGGTGGTGGTAGTGGTGGTGATGTGGTGGTGGCAGTGGCAGTGGTGGTGATGATGGTAGTGGTGGTGGTATGGTAGTAGCAGTGGTGGCAGTGGTAGTGGTGGTAGTAGTGGTAGTGGCAGCGGCGGCAGTGGTGGTGGTAGTAGTGGTGGTGGTAGTGGTAGTGGTAGTGGTGGTGGCAGTGGTAGCGGTGGTAGTGATGGTAGTGATGGTGGCGGTGGTAGCGGTGGTGGTGATGGTGGTAGTGGTGGTGGCAGCGGCGGCGGTGGTGGTGGTGGTGATGATGGTGGTGGTGGCAGTGGCGGTGGCAGTGGTAGTGGTAGTGGCGGTGGTGGCAGTGGTGGTGGTGGTGGTGGCGGTAGTGGCGGTGGCGGTGGTGGTGATGGTGGTAGTGGTGGATGGTGGTGGCGGTGGTGGCGGTGGTGGTAGTGGTGGTGATGATGGTAGCGGCGGCGGCAGTGGTAGTGGTAGTAGTGGTGGTGGTAGTAGGTAGTGGTGGTGGTAGTGATGATGGTGGTGGCGGTAGTGGTAGCGATGGTGGTAGTGGTAGTAGTGGTAGTGGTGGTAGCGGTGGTGGCAGTGGTGGTAGTGATGATGATGATGGTAGGATGGTGGTGGTAGTGGTGGTGGTGGTGGTGGTAGCAGTGGTAGCGGTGGTGATGGTAGTGGTAGCAGTGGTGGCGGTGGCGGTGGTAGTGGTAGTGATGATGATGGTGGTGATGATGGTGGTAGTGGTGGCAGTGGTAGTAGTGGTAGTGGCGGTGGTGGTAGTGGCAGTGATGGTGGCAGTGGTAGTGGTAGTGGTGGTGGTAGTGGTGGTAGCAGTGGTGTGATGGTAGTGGTAGTGATGATGATGGTGGTAGGTGATGATGATGGCAGTGGTAGGTGGTGGTAGTGGTAGTGGTAGTGGTGGTAGTGGTAGTGGTGGTAGCAGTGGTAGTGGTAGTGATGGTGGTGGTGGTAGTGGTGATGGCAGTGGTAGTGGTGATGATGGTAGTGATGGTGGTAGTGGTGGTGGCAGTGGTAGTGATGGTGGCAGTGGTAGCGGTAGTGGTAGTGGTAGTGGCGGTGGCAGTGGTAGTGGTGGTAGTGGTAGTGGTGGTGGTAGTGGTAGCGGCGGTAGTGGTGGTGATGATGGTATTGATAGTAGTAGTAGTGGTAGTAGTAGTAGTAGTAGTGGTAGTAGTGGTATTAGTGGTAGTAGTAGTAATGGTAGTAATGGTAGTAATATTAGTGATGGTGGTAGTAGTGGTAGATGATAATGGTAGTAGTGATGGTGATGTGGTGGTAGTAGTAGTGATGGTAGTGGTGGTAGTAGTGATGATGGTAGTGGCAGTGGTAGTAGCGGTGGTAGTGGTGATAGTAGTGGTAGCGGTAGTGATGATGGTAGTGGTAATGGTAGTGGTAGTGGTGGTAGTGGTGGTAAGTAGTGGTAGCGGTGGTGGTGGTAGTGGTAGTGGTAGTGGTAATGGTGGTGGTAGTGATGATGGTATGATGGTAGCAGTGGTGGTGGTAGTAGTAGTAGTAGTGGTAGTAGTGGTGGTGATGATCAGTGGTAGCGGTGGTGGTAGCGGTGGTAGTGATGATGATGGTAGTAGTGGTAGTGGTAGTGGTGGTGGTAGTGGTAGTGGCAGTGATGATGGTGGTGGTAGTGGTGGTGGTAGTGGTAGTGGTAGTGGTAGTAGTGGTGGTATTAGTGATGGTGATGATGATGATGATGGTAGTGGTAGCGGTAGTGGTGGTAGTGGTAGTAGTGATGATAGTGGTAGTAGTAGTGGTAGTAGTAGTAGTGATAGTAGTAGCAGTGGTAGTAGCAGTGGTAGTAGTAGTAGTAGTGATGGTGGTAGTGATAATGATGATGGTAGTAGTAGTAGTAGTAGTAGTAGTAGTAGTAGTAGTAGTGGCAGTAGTAGTAGTAGTAGTAGTAGTAGTAGTAGTAGTAGTAGTAGTAGTAGTAGTAGTAGTAGTAGTAGTAGTAGTAGTAGTAGTAGTAGTAGTCGCAGTAGAATGTTGTACCCTCCAGGCTCCGGGGCCCATCCAGCATCGTGCTCATTGATTGGTTCATGTAATTCTGCTCTGGCTCTGCTCAGCCAATCAATGAACAGATGAACAGCACACACACTTCCTGTCAGAGAGGCCATTAGAGAGAGACAGGGGGATGAAAGAGAGGAGAGAGAGGAGGAGAGAGGAGGAGAGAGGAAGAAAGAGGAGGAGAGGGAAGGACAGAGGAGAGAGAGAGGAGGAGAAAGAGTGAGGAGAGGAGAGAGAGGAGGACAGAGGAGGAGAGTGAGGAGAGGAGAGAGGAAGAGAGAGGAGGAGAGGGGAGGACAGAGGAGAGAGAGAGAGGGGATGAAAGAAGAGGAGAGAGAGAGGAAGAGAGAGGAGGAGAGGGGAGGACAGAGGAGAGAGGAGAGAGAGGGGATGAAAGAGGAGGAGAGAGAGAGGAGAGGAGAGAGAGGAAGAGAGAGGAGAAAGGAGGAGAGGAGGAGAGTGAGGAGAGAGGAAGAGAGAGGAGGAGAGAGGGGAGGACAGAAGAGAGAGAGGAGGAGAGAGGGGAGAGGAGGAGAGTGAGGAGAGAGGAAGAGAGAGGAGAAGAGGGGAGGAACTAAAGGTTAAAGGAGCCGTTCACTTGATGTCCTTGTGACATCACAGGGTGGAACAGAGCGTTTGGAGCTTTGCAGATGTAGACAGACGAATAATGGGCCATACATGTGTCACTGGACACGCCCTGATATGGAAATGAGCTGTGAATAGAGGTGTGAATTGTCCGCATTTAGCACATCATTAATTACCGCGAATATCGTACAAAAACACCTTTAGGCCGAGCGACTCTTTAAATATGACGTAAAGAGGCAAACAGGAAATGTTGCCTAAACAAACCGACTGAAAATCCAACAGAGCCAAACCGAAGTTTTAGAAACAAGTGAAGAACTGAACCCTCACAGTCCCTCCCTGCGTCAGGACTCACACTCCCGGCTCATGTTCCCGAGACTCCGGGACGGATCGATTCTCCCTCCACACGGCCGCGGCCGAGCGCGCTCTGTCCGGAATGTCCCGGCATTAAACCTCCCCATCTCCACGGAGACCAAACCGGGCCGAGTTACAGGTCACATCTGTGGAGATTTTTGATGTTTAGTCCTGGTTTAGACCTGGTTTAGACCTGATTTAGACCTGATTTAGACCTGTTTTTTACCTGGTTTAGTCCTGGTTTAGTCCTGGTTTAGTCCTGCTTTAGACCTGGTTTAGTCCTGGTTTAGACCTGGTTTAGTCCTGGTTTAGACCTGGTTTAGACCTGGTTTAGTCCTGGTTTAGACCTGGTTTAGTCCTGGTTTAGTCCTGGTTTAGTCCTGGTTTAGTCCTGGTTTAGTCCTGGTTTAGTCCTGGTTTAGTCCTGGTTTAGTACGGGTCTTGATACTTTAATCGTTCTATTCGATTCGATATATATTTCAAATCGATTCGATACAGTTCAATAAAAATAAAGTCTAAATCTGTGACACTAAAAGTCTTTGTTAAACCTTTTTCCAAACCTTTTACTGCTCAGAACAGTGAACATGTCAAACACAGTTTCCTCCCTCAAAACTGCAGCTGTGACAAAACCATTTCGTAAAATATACCAAAAAAATACTCTTGGCGATATATCGATACAGCAGCCCGAGATATGGCAGAGTTGAGAATGAACAATTTTCCGCACTCTTTTCACAGTTTTATTTACACAAACTGTCCAAACTCAGACGTGCCCCAGTTTGGAAAGTTGAAACTCTGGACATTTTAGCCTGAAAACACGAAATACGAAAGTGACCAAAACACTGAAGACGTCAAATATGGACCTGTTATAGGAAATTACTACGTCTTCTAAGATTCTGTTTTCTCAAAATTGTAATGCGCTCAAACGTAAATACGCCCGTGTTTTATTTACACAAGCGCTAATGTGTTTCAATGGCCGAGGTAGCATTTAGCGTTAGCCTCCAAACATCACAAACTGCGAGAGTAACACGGGAACAAAGTTTATTTTCCTCTGCATTTAATTTAATTTAAGTATATTTGATTTTTTTTCCTCTTGAAAATCAATAAATAAATAAAAACACCAGAGAAAGCATTAGCACATGCAGCTGTGTTTTATGTAGACTAGGCTAACGTTAGCAATTAGCACCGAAATTAGCATACATGCTAACCTAATAAACATTTCTTAAATCCGACATGATGCAGGACAATTCTCAACACGACGCTCCTCAAAGGGTCGATTGAAATACTACATAAACATTCCCCGGGGGTGTGATGCTAACTGTAAGCACTGCTCTGTCTGATGCTCTGTTACTCAAGTTAGACTTAAATTTGGGTTTTGTTTTAACACAATGATGTGATGTGATCTGATCTGTGCAGTTAAACAAGTCCCTCGGAAATAACATTAGCCACAAACTAGCATTAGCGTTAGCGTTAGCCAACAGTTTTTCAGTGAGTCGCTCCCACCTTTTAGTGTAAAATCAAACTCCTAAACATGATGAACACTCGCACTGACCACAGGAAGATGAAAACGTGCTCTTTAAATCACTCTTTTCAGGCAGATCTTCAAACTTTCCACCATTAGAGCTGCACGAAGAACAGCCCACAAAAATAGTCTCTCAAAACCATATCACCAAACGATATCTGGATACTTCTAACACCAGGGCGCCAAATGAACCACATCAGAACTGGACTCCATTTCCCATGATTCAAAGCGGTGACCGTTCAAAGCAGCAGCTACACAGCGTCCTCGGTCAATCTGACCTTTTCCACAGCGTCTGAAGTGGCCCTGTCGGTCTGTGGGGCTCCCGGTGAATGTTTTCTGTGGTAAATGTGTGTGTAAATGTGTGTGTAAATGTGTGTAAATGTGTGTGTAAATGTGTGTGTAAATGTGTGTGTAAATGTGTGTGTAAATGTGTGTAAATGTGTGTGTAAATGTGTGTGTAAATGTGTGTGTAAATGTGAGTAAATGTGTGTAAATGTGTGTGTAAATGTGTGTGTAAATGTGTGTAAATGTGTGTGTAAATGTGTGTGTAAATGTGTGTGTAAATGTGTGTAAATGTGTGTAAATGTGTGTGTAAATGTGTGTGTAAATGTGTGTGTAAATGTGTGTGTAAATGTGTGTAAATGTGTGTAAATGTGTGTGTAAATGTGTGTGTAAATGTGTGTGTAAATGTGTGTGTAAATGTGTGTGTAAATGTGTGTAAATGTGTGTGTAAATGTGTGTGTAAATGTGTGTGTAAATGTGTGTGTAAATGTGTGTGTAAATGTGTGTGTAAATGTGTGTAAATGTGTGTGTAAATGTGTGTGTAAATGTGTGTGTAAATGTGTGTGTAAATGTGTGTAAATGTGTGTAAATGTGTGTGTAAATGTGTGTGTAAATGTGTGTGTAAATGTGAGTAAATGTGTGTGTAAATGTGTGTGTAAATGTGTGTGTAAATGTGAGTAAATGTGTGTAAATGTGTGTGTAAATGTCTCCAGCAGCTTCATAAATCTGCCCCATCACCAAATCTTCAACCAACAAAGTCGACAAAGGAGAAACATTCTTCATGAAGAATCGAGGGAAGAAAGACGAAAGCTTAAAGTTGAACTCCGTTACAAACCAAACGCTCTGGTTCACTCATTAGTGTCTTATTAATAATATATTTATATATGTTTATTATATAAAGATGCTTTTATTTATTCACAAGTAAATGGTCCTCTCGACCTCCGCTCCACAGACATTTCCAGTCCTCCGCACAACAAATACATTCAGTCATAATGTGTTTAATGCAGCACATTTGTTTACGTTTTACAGAATCGAAACTTAAAACCGCACGGCTCATTTGCATATTGTATAAGCGCTGAAAAAACAGCTCATGCGCTGACGCTGTCAACTTCTGTCGGACTTCAGGAGGAACTTGTTCACTTAGACTGATTCAACAATTCAAATTAAAAATCGATTTCTTGATGTCGATATTGGCACAGACAAATTTGTGCATTTCGATTGCGAGACGTCTCCAGGAGCCCGAGTCCGGACGGTCCCAGTCCTGACCCTGTGTCCTCTGTCCCAAAGATTTATCCAAAACCACTGATTTGTCCCAGTTTTACACAAGAAATGTCCCAGCGTCCCTATTTTTGACCAGTCTGATCTAGTAAAGAGGCAGAAACTGTCATTTCTTTACATAAAAAAAAAAAAATCTGGATAAAAAAACGACCAAAACACAAAGAAAATGTGACTATCCTGACTCATGTTCGTCATGTTGGTCTCTGCAAAACAATTTTCCTAAAGTCTGCACTCGATTCACAATTTTATTATTACCAACCACCACAACCCGGGGAGGTCCCATTTTTTTATTTTGAAAATCTGGTTGCCCTACTAATGCTCGTGGATGTTTCCTTTAAGCTTTCGTCTTTCTTCCCTCGAGCGCTGATTTTTCATGAAGAATGTTTCTCCTTTGTCGACCTTGTTGGTTGAAGATTTGGTGATGGGGCAGATTTACGAAGCTGCTGGAGACATTTACACACACATTTACACACACATTTACACACACATTTACACACATTTACACACACATTTACACACATTTACACACATTTACACACACATTTACCACAGAAAAACATTCACCGGAAGCTCCACAGACTGACAGCGATACGCTTCCGGAACGATGTGAAAAAGCTCTATACGGGCCCCTCCGGCAGACGTGGAGCTCACTGAAAAACGACAGAGAGAATGATGCTGTCGTACGGATCAATCACTTCTGTTCAGATCGGATTCTCGGGGATTATATGAAGGCACAGTTCACCGAATCAATACGGATTTGAGATCTTAAGACCAGATGTGTGAATTTGCTGGTGATGCGTACAGGGGGGCGTGTCGGTGTTGATGATGCGTACAGGGGGCGGGACTTACAGGCATTGGTGACGGCGAAGCTGTTGGCGGTCTCGATGTTGTCCACGTGCGGGACGAGGTTGAACGGGGCCTCGGACGCGTTGGGACTCGTGTTGTGCAGGAAAATGGCCAATCGGAACGCCGTGTACTCCTGATCTGTGTTCCGGATAAACAACCCACCTGAAACACAAACGCACACGTTACTACAATAATCTTGTTCTGTTCATGTCAGACTTAACGCTGCTACAGCCAAAATGCAAAATGTTCTGTTTGGTAACTTTAAATGATACAAACTGCAGCTGCAGCCCTGAACGGCTGTTTCTAAGACAATAACTGTAGAAGGTCCGGGATCTTCTCAACTATCGGCTAAAAGATCATTTTTAAAATCATAATATACATAGACAGAATATATATATAGACACCTGGACCCTCAGACTCGCTCCGACCATCACAAACCTCAGTTCGATTCTTTAGACTCTCTGTCCCTGATGCCCTGAATCCTGCTGTGACATCATTAAAGGTTCTGTCAGGACGATCTCCTCTGCGCCTTTTGTCACTTTTGCAAGAATTTAAGAAGTCAACACACTGTTACTGTTACTACTGTTACTACTGTTACTACTACTGTTACTACTGTTACTACTGTTATTACTGTTACTACTACTATTACTACTGTTACTACTGTTACTACTGTTATTACTACTGTTACTACTGTTACTACTACTGTTACTACTACTACTGTTACTACTGTTACTACTACTGTTACTACTGTTACTACTGTTACTACTGTTACTACTGTTACTACTGTTACTACTACTGTTACTACTGTTACTACTGTTACTACTGTTACTACTACTGTTACTACTGTTACTACTGTTACTACTACTGTTACTACTGTTACTACTGTTACTACTGTTACTACTGTTACTACTGTTACTACTACTGTTACTACTGTTACTACTGTTACTACTGTTACTACTACTGTTACTACTGTTACTACTGTTACTACTGTTACTACTGTTACTACTGTTATTACTACTGTTACTACTACTGTTACTACTGTTACTACTGTTACTACTGTTACTACTGTTATTACTACTGTTACTACTACTGTTACTACTGTTACTACTGTTACTACTGTTACTACTGTTATTACTACTGTTACTACTACTGTTACTACTGTTACTACTGTTACTACTGTTACTACTACTGTTACTACTACTGTTACTACTGTTACTACTACTGTTACTACTGTTACTACTGTTACTACTACTGTTACTACTGTTACTACTGTTACTACTGTTACTACTGTTACTACTGTTACTACTACTGTTACTACTGTTACTACTGTTACTACTGTTACTACTGTTACTACTGTTACTACTACTGTTACTACTGTTACTACTGTTATTACTGTTACTACTACTATTACTACTGTTACTACTGTTACTACTGTTATTACTACTGTTACTACTGTTATTACTGTTACTACTACTATTACTACTGTTACTACTGTTACTACTGTTATTACTACTGTTACTACTACTGTTACTACTGTTACTACTACTGTTACTACTGTTACTACTGTTATTACTGTTACTACTACTATTACTACTGTTACTACTGTTACTACTGTTATTACTACTGTTACTACTACTGTTACTACTGTTACTACTACTGTTACTACTGTTACTATTGTTACTACTGTTACTACTGTTATTACTACTGTTACTACTACTGTTACTACTGTTACTACTACTGTTACTACTACTGTTACTACTGTTACTACTGTTACTACTGTTACTACTGTTATTACTACTGTTACTACTGTTACTACTGTTACTACTACTGTTACTACTGTTACTACTGTTATTACTACTGTTACTACTGTTACTACTGTTATTACTACTGTTACTACTGTTACTACTGTTACTACTACTGTTACTACTGTTACTACTGTTACTACTGTTACTACTACTGTTACTACTACTGTTACTACTGTTACTACTACTGTTACTACTACTGTTACTACTGTTACTACTGTCACTACTGTCACTACTACTGTTATTACTACAGTTACTACAGCTACTGCTGTAGTAACAGTTCTGTCCTACAAAGGCAAAAGTCCTTAACTCTTCAGAGTGTGAAAGTGATAAAAATGAATTTCTGTTTTGTCCAGACAAAAGTATAACGGGCTCCCAAAATGTGACATCGAGTGTAGTTGCTATAATGAAGAAATATCTGTATGCAAAAATCCTGAGCTCAGAATCGCCCTGTGACCTTATTTGGCAGTTCCTGTCCTCTGCCTTTGTGTCATGTGCCAAAAATAAGGAGTCGTGCAAAGGCAAAAGGCTCAAACTGACACAGGTGCTGGAGTCGTGCCAGGGCTAAACCAGAACTAAACAAGGACTAAACAAGGTCTAAACCAGGACTGAACCAACACTGAACCAGGACTGAACCAACACTGAAACAGGACTGAACCAGGACTGAACCAGGACTGAACCAAGACTGAAACAGGACTAAACCAGGACTCTGTTTCCCACAGAAAATCGGTAGTCAAGGCAGTGACCAGGGTAGGTGGGGGTTGGTCCAGTCTTGCTTCAGTCCTGGTTGAGTCCTGGTTGAGTCCTGGTTTAGTTCTGGTTTAGACCTGCTTTAGTCCTGGTTTAGAGCTGGTTTAGAGCTGGTTCAGTCCTGGTTCAGTCTTGGTTCAGTCCTGGTTCTCCCCTGGGACTCTGGCGTGTCCCTGAGGAGCTGCACAGACTTGTGTGAAACGCTCTGAGTCACTTCACGCTTCATCAGACGAGAAACAAGAAGGAACGACCCCCCAGGACACGAGTCCAGCGCAACGCAGAGGAGGAGCAGAACCAGGACTAAACCAGGACTAAACCAGGACTAAACCAGCTCTAAACCAGCTCTAAACCAGCTCTAAACCAGGTCTAAGCCAGCGTTAAACCAGGACTAAACCAGATTTAAACCAGGTTTAAACCAGGACTGGACCAGGTCTTAACCAGGTCTAAACCAGGTCCTAACCAGCTCTAAACCAGCTCTAAATCAGCTCTAAACCAGGACGGTCCGGGGGGAGTGTCGCGGGTGACATTCTGTGAAATGCCAGGGCTCCATGTTGACCTCCGGGCGTCTTGTAAAGGGCAGCGCTCGTACCGGCCGCGGGGACGGATGCTAAAGACCCGTCCTGCTCCAATTTCAGACCCGAAACCTGACCCAGAACCTCCCAGAACCTCCTAGAACCACCACAGAACCTGCCAGAACCCCCCAGAACCTCCCAGAACCTCTCAGAACCTCCACAGAACCCCCCCAGAAACCCCCCAGAACCCCCCAGAACCTCCCAGAAACCCCCCAGAACCTCCCAGAACCTCTCAGAACCTCCACAGAACCCCCCCAGAAACCCCCCAGAACCCCCCAGAACCTCCCAGAAACCCCCCAGAACCTCCCAGAAACCCCCCAGAACCTCCCAGAACCTCCCAAAACCTCCCAGAAACCCCCCAGAACCTCCCAGAACCTCCCAGAAACCCCCCAGAACCTCCCAGAACCTCCCAGAACCTCCCAGAACCTCCCAGAAACCCCCCAGAACCTCCACAGAACCCCCCAAAACCCCCAGAACCTCTCAGAAAGAAGCTCCCAGAACCACTCAGAAAGAAGCTCCCAGAACCTCCCAGAACCTCTCAGAACCTCTGGGTCTGGCCAGACTTTAGAGGGAGTGACCTTTTTGCGCTGTGTGAAGAATTTATCCACATCGATAAAGGGAAGAAAGACGAAAACTTAAAAGAAACGACGACGAGCATCAGCAGTTTAATAAATCCTGATTTAGACCTGGTTTAGACCTGGTTTAGTCCTGGTTTAGTCCTGGTTTAGACCTGGTTTAGACCTGGTTTAGACCTGGTTTAGAGCTGGTTTAGACCTGGTTTAGTCCTGGTTTAGTCCTGGTTTAGACCTGGTTTAGACCTGGTTTAGTTTTGGTTTAGACCTGGTTTAGTCCTGGTTTAGACCTGGTTTAGACCTGGTTTAGACCTGGTTTAGTCCTGGTTTAGTCCTGGTTTAGACCTGGTTTAGACCTGGTTTAGACCTGGTTTAGACCTGGTTTAGACCTGGTTTAGACCTGGTTTAGTCCTGGTTTAGTCCTGGTTTAGTCCTGGTTTAGACCTGGTTTAGACCTGGTTTAGTCCTGGTTTAGTCCTGGCTTAGACCTGGTTTAGACCTGGTTTAGTTTTGGTTTAGACCTGGTTTAGTCCTGGTTTAGACCTGGTTTAGACCTGGTTTAGACCTGGTTTAGTCCTGGTTTAGTCCTGGTTTAGACCTGGTTTAGACCTGGTTTAGACCTGGTTTAGACCTGGTTTAGACCTGGTTTAGTCCTGGTTTAGTCCTGGTTTAGACCTGGTTTAGACCTGGTTTAGTTTTGGTTTAGACCTGGTTTAGTCCTGGTTTAGACCTGGTTTAGACCTGGTTTAGACCTGGTTTAGACCTGGTTTAGTCCTGGTTTAGTCCTGGTTTAGACCTGGTTTAGACCTGGTTTAGTTTTGGTTTAGACCTGGTTTAGTCCTGGTTTAGACCTGGTTTAGACCTGGTTTAGACCTGGTTTAGTCCTGGTTTAGTCCTGGTTTAGACCTGGTTTAGACCTGGTTTAGACCTGGTTTAGACCTGGTTTAGTTTTGGTTTAGACCTGGTTTAGTCCTGGTTTAGACCTGGTTTAGACCTGGTTTAGACCTGGTTTATTCCTGGTTTAGACCTGGTTTAGTCCTGGTTTAGTCCTGGTTTAGACCTGGTTTATTCCTGGTTTAGACCTGGTTTAGACCTGGTTTAGTCCTGGTTTAGTCCTGGTTTAGACCTGGTTTAGACCTGGTTTAGTCCTGGTTTAGTCCTGGTTTAGACCTGGTTTAGTCCTGGTTTAGTCCTGGTTTAGTCCTGGTTTAGACCTGGTTTAGATCTGGTGATTTTTCCATTATTCTTTTGAACACAAATTTGAAAGAACGAATGACGGACTGGCCTGAGTTTGGATATTTCCTCACTAGTTTTCCATCTCTTTCTCCTCCTCCTCTCCTCTCTTTCTCCTCCTCCTCTCCATCTCTTTCTCCTCCTCTCCGTCTCTTTCTCCTCCTCCTCTCCTCTCTTTCTCCTCCTCTCCATCTCTCTCTCCTCCTCTCCATCTCTTTCTCCTCCTCTCCATCTCTCTCTCCTCCTCTCCATCTCTCTCTCCTCCTCTCCATCTCTTTCTCCTCCTCTCCATCTCTTTCTCCTCCTCTCCGTCTCTTTCTCCTCCTCCTCTCCTCTCTTTCTCCTCATTCTCTCCTCTCTTTCTCCTCCTCCTCTACGTCTCTTTCTCCTCCTCCTCTCCATCTCTTTCTCCTCCTCTCCATCTCTTTCTCCTCCTCTCCGTCTCTTTCTCCTCCTCTCCGTCTCTTTCTCCTCCTCCTCTCCTCTCTTTCTCCTCATTCTCTCCTCTCTTTCTCCTCCTCCTCTACATCTCTTTCTCCTCCTCCTCTCCATCTCTTTCTCCTCCTCTCCATCTCTTTCTCCTCCTCTACGTCTCTTTCTCCTCCTCCTCTACATCTCTTTCTCCTCATTCTCTCCTCTTTCTCCTCCTCCTCTACGTCTCTTTCTCCTCCTCCTCTACGTCTCTTTCTCCTCCTCCTCTCCATCTCTTTCTCCTCATTCTCTCCTCTCTTTCTCCTCCTCCTCTCCTCTCTTTCTCCTCATTCTCTCCTCTTTCTCCTCCTCCTCTACGTCTCTTTCTCCTCCTCCTCTCCATCTCTTTCTCCTCATTCTCTCCTCTCTTTCTCCTCCTCCTCTCCTCTCTTTCTCCTCATTCTCTCCTCTTTCTCCTCCTCCTCTCCATCTCTTTCTCCTCATTCTCTCCTCTTTCTCCTCCTCCTCTCCGTCTCTTTCTCCTCCTCCTCTCCTCTCTTTCTCCTCATTCTCTCCTCTTTCTCCTCCTCCTCCACGTCTCTTTCTCCGCCTCCTCTACATCTCTTTCTCCTCATTCTCTCCTCTCTTTCTCCTCCTCCTCTCTGTCTTTTTCTCCTCCTCCTCTCCATCTCTTTCTCCTCATTCTCTCCTCTCTTTCTCCTCCTCCTCTCCATCTCTTTCTCCTCCTCCTCTCTGTCTCTCTTTCTCCTCCTCTTCGTCTCTTTCTCCTCCTCTCTGTCTCTCTTTCTCCTCCTCTCCGTCTCTTTCTCCTCCTCCTCTCCGTCTCTCTTTCCGTCTCCGTCTCTTCTATCGAGCTCTTTCTCTCCGCCCCTCCCCCTCCTCCGTACCCCTCTTCCCTCTCTCTCTCTGTCTTCCTCTTCATCCCTCGCTCTCTCTGTCCTTCCCTCTGCAGTGAAGGAGCTGCAGCACAGGGACAGATGTTTCAGTCCTGGTTTAGTCCTGGTTTAGTCCTGGTTTAGTCCTGGTTTAGTCCTGGTTCAGTCCTGGTTTAGTCCTGGTTCAGTCCTGGTTCAGTCCTGGTTCAGTCCTGGTTCAGTCCTGGTTCAGTCCTGGTTCAGGCCTGGTTCAGTCCTGGTTTAGTCCTGGTTCAGTCCTGGTTTAGTCCTGGTTCAGTCCTGGTTCAGTCCTGGTTTAGTCCTGGTTCAGTCCTGGTTCAGTCCTGGTTCAGTCCTGGTTCAGTCCTGGTTCAGTCCTGGTTCAGACCTGGTTCAGACCTGGTTCAGTCCTGGTTCAGTCCTGGTTCAGTCCTGGTTCAGTCCTGGTTTAGTCCTGGTTCAGTCCTGGTTCAGTCCTGGTTTAGTCCTGGTTCAGTCCTGGTTTAGTCCTGGTTCAGTCCTGGTTTAGTCCTGGTTCAGTCCTGGTTCAGTCCTGGTTTAGTCCTGGTTCAGTCCTGGTTTAGTCCTGGTTCAGTCCTGGTTCAGTCCTGGTTCAGTCCTGGTTTAGTCCTGGTTCAGTCCTGGTTTAGTCCTGGTTCAGTCCTGGTTCAGTCCTGGTTTAGTCCTGGTTCAGTCCTGGTTCAGTCCTGGTTCAGTCCTGGTTCAGTCCTGGTTCAGACCTGGTTCAGACCTGGTTCAGTCCTGGTTCAGTCCTGGTTCAGTCCTGGTTCAGTCCTGGTTTAGTCCTGGTTCAGTCCTGGTTCAGTCCTGGTTTAGTCCTGGTTCAGTCCTGGTTTAGTCCTGGTTCAGTCCTGGTTCAGTCCTGGTTCAGTCCTGGTTCAGTCCTGGTTTAGTCCTGGTTTAGTCCTGGTTTAGTCCTGGTTCAGTCCTGGTTTAGTCCTGGTTCAGTCCTGGTTTAGTCCTGGTCTGGGCCGTATTGATCTCTTGGTCTATTAACTCGTTAGTTCCTGTAGACCTCATTGATTGGCCACGCCCACTATTCAGTCTGCTCCACATGAGGCCCCGCCCCCTCCAGGACTAAACCAGGACTAAACCAGGACTGAACCAGGACTAAACCAGGTCTAAACCAGGACTAAACCAGGACTGAACCAGGACTAAACCAGGACTGAACCAGGACTGAACCAGGACTAAACCAGGATTAGACCAGGACTAAACCAGGATTAAACCAGGATTAAACCAGGATTAAACCAGGACTGAAGCAGGACTGAACCAGGACTGAACCAGGACTAAACCAGGATTAAACCAGGATTAAACCAGGATTAAACCAGGACTAAACCAGGACTAAACCAGGACTGAACCAGGACTGAACCAGGACTGAACCAGGACTAAACCAGGATTAAACCAGGATTAAACCAAGAGTAAACCAGGATTAAACCAGGATTAAACCAGGACTGAACCAGGACTAAACCAGGACTAAACCAGGACTAAACCAGGACTGAACCAGGACTAAACCAGGATTAAACCAGGACTAAACCAGGATTAAACCAGGATTGAACCAGGACTGAACCAGGACTAAACCAGGACTGAACAAAGACTGAACAAGGACTAAACCAGGACTGAACCAGGACTAAACCAGGATTAAACCAGGACTAAACCAGGATTAAACCAGGACTAAACCAGGACTGAACCAGGACTAAACCAGGACTAAACCAGGACTGAACCAGGACTGAACCAGGACTAAACCAGGATTAAACCAGGATTAAACCAGGAGTAAACCAGGATTAAACCAGGATTAAACCAGGATTAAACCAGGATTAAACCAGGATTAAACCAGGACTGAAGCAGGACTGAACCAGGACTGAACCAGGACTAAACCAGGACTAAACCAGGATTAAACCAGGATTAAACCAGGACTAAACCAGGACTAAACCAGGACTGAACCAGGACTGAACCAGGACTAAACCAGGATTAAACCAGGATTAAACCAAGAGTAAACCAGGATTAAACCAGGACTGAACAAAGACTGAACCAGGACTAAACCAGGACTGAACCAGGACTAAACCAGGATTAAACCAGGACTAAACCAGGATTAAACCAGGACTAAACCAGGATTAAACCAGGATTGAACCAGGACTGAACCAGGACTAAACCAGGACTGAACAAAGACTGAACCAGGACTAAACCAGGACTGAACCAGGACTAAACCAGGACTAAACCAGGACTAAACCAGGACTAAACCAGGACTGAACCAGGACTAAACCAGGACTAAACCAGGACTAAACCAGGAATAAACCAGGATTAAACAAGGACTGAACCAGGACTGAACCAGGACTAAACCAGGACTGAAGCAGGACTGAACCAGGACTAAACCAGGACTGAATCAGGACTAAACCAGGACTAAACCAGGACTGAACCAGGACTGAACCAGGACTGAACCAGGACTAAACCAGGACTGAAGCAGGACTAAACCAGGACTAAACCAGGATTAAACCAGGACTAAACCAGGATTAAACCAGGACTAAACCAGGACTGAACCAGGACTGAACCAGGACTAAACCAGGACTAAACCAGGATTAAACCAGGACTAAACCAGGATTAAACCAGGATTAAACCAGGACTGAACCAGGACTGAACCAGGACTAAACCAGGACTAAACCAGGATTAAACCAGGACTAAACCAGGATTAAACCAGGATTAAACCAGGACTGAACCAGGACTGAACCAGGACTAAACTAGGACTAAACCAGGATTAAACCAGGACTAAACCAGGATTAAACCAGGATTAAACCAGGACTGAACCAGGACTAAACCAGGACTGAAGCAGGACTAAACCAGGACTGAAGCAGTACTAAACCAGGACTAAACCAGGACTGAACCAGGACTGAACCAGGACTAAACCAGGACTAAACCAGGACTGAACCAGGACTGAACCAGGACTAAACCAGGACTAAACCAGGATTAAACCAGGACTAAACCAGGATTAAACCAGGATTAAACCAGGTCTAAACCAGGACTGAACCAGGACTAAACCAGGACTAAACCAGGACTAAACCAGGATTAAACCAGGACTGAACCAGGATTAAACCAGGATTAAACCAGGACTAAACCAGGACTAAACCAGGACTGAACCAGGACTGATCCAGGACTAAACCAGGACTGAACCAGGACTAAACCAGGACTAAACCAGGATTAAACCACGGCTAAACCAGGACTGAACCAGGATTAAACCAGGACTGAACCAGGATTGAACCAGGACTAAACCAGGACTGAACCAGGACTGAACCAGGACTAAACCAGGACTAAACCAGGACTGAACCAGGTCTAAACCAGGACTAAACCAGGATTAAACCAGGATTAAACCAGGATTAAACCAGGATTAAACCAGGATTAAACCAGGACTGAAGCAGGACTGAACCAGGACTGAACCAGGACTAAACCAGGACTAAACCAGGATTAAACCAGGATTAAACCAGGACTAAACCAGGACTAAACCAGGACTGAACCAGGACTGAACCAGGTCTAAACCAGGACTAAACCAGGACTGAACCAGGATTAAACCAGGACTGAACCAGGACTGAACCAGGTCTAAACCAGGACTGAACCAGGACTGAACCAGGACTAAACCAGGACTGAACCAGGACTGAACCAGTACTAAACCAGGACTGAACCAGGACTGAACCAGGACTGCACCAGGACTAAACCAGGACTGAACCAGGACTAAAGCAGGACTGAACCAGGACTGAACCAGGTCTAAACCAGGACTAAACCAGGACTGAACCAGGACTGAACCAGTACTAAACCAGGACTGAACCAGGACTGAACCAGGACTGCACCAGGACTAAACCAGGACTGAACCAGGACTAAAGCAGGACTGAACCAGGACTGAACCAGGTCTAAACCAGGACTAAACCAGTACTGAACCAGGATTAAACCAGGACTGAACCAGGACTGAACCAGGACTGAACCAGGACTAAACCAGGATTGAACCAGGTCTAAACCAGGACTGAAACAGGACTGAACCAGGACTAAACCAGGACTGAAACAGGACTGAACCAGGACTAAACCAGGACTGAAACAGGACTGAACCAGGTCTAAACCGGGACTGAACCAGGACTGAACCAGGACTAAACCAGGTCTAAACCAGGACTAAACCAGGACTGAACCAGGACTGAACCAGGACTAAACCAGGACTGAACCAGGACTGAACCAGGACTGAACCAGGACTGAACCAGGACTAAACCAAGACTGAACCAGGACTGAACCAGGACTGAACCAGGACTGAACCAGGACTGAACCAGGTCTAAACCAGGACTGAACCAGGATTAAACCAGGACTGAACCAGGACTGAACCAGGACTGAACCAGGATTAAACCACGACTGAACCAGGACTGAACCAGGACTGAACCAGGACTAAAGCAGGACTGAAACAGGACTGAACCAGGACTAAACCAGGACTAAACCAGGACTGAACCAGGACTAACCCGGGAGTGAACCAGGCCTGAACCAGGACTGAACCAGGTCTAAACCAGGACTAAACCAGGACTGAACCAGGATTAAACCAGGACTGAACCAGGACTGAACCAGGACTGAACCAGGACTAAACCAGGACTGAACCACGTCTAAACCAGGACTGAAACAGGACTGAACCAGGACTAAACCAGGACTGAAACAGGACTGAACCAGGACTAAACCAGGACTGAAACAGGACTGAACCAGGACTAAACCAGGACTAAACCAGGACTGAACCAGGACTAAACCGGGACTGAACCAGGACTGAACCAGGACTGAACCAGGTCTAAACCAGGACTAAACCAGGACTGAACCAGGACTGAACCAGGACTAAACCAGGACTGAACCAGGACTGAACCAGGACTGAACCAGGACTGAACCAGGACTAAACCAGGACTGAACCAGGACTGAACCAGGACTGAACCAGGAGTAAACCAGGACTGAACCAGGACTGAACCAGGACTGAACCAGGACTGAACCAGGACTAAACCAGGACTTATCTGACGCTGGAGTTGTGTTTTGTTTCATTCACAAATGCTCTGTTCCACCTTGTGATGTCATAAAGTGGTAGTTTTCACAGCTCCTTTAGTTATTATTAATATTATTATTATTATTATTATCATCATTTTCAGACCTGGATTTTCTGATCTCGACTGAATCGTGACTTTGTCCTGAAAATGTCTCCGGTCGGGTCAGGATTTTCAAACTTCCGTCACGTCCTTGGTGGTGTTTTTGGACTTCCGCTCAGCCGCTCAGAGACGCTTCGTTCTCGTCTGGAGGACGTTTCTTTCTACAGAACTCATCCCGGAAAATCACCCCGAAAAATCACCCGGAAAATCACCCGGAAAATCACCCCGAAAATCACCCCGAAAATCACCCCGAAAATCACCCCGAAAATCACCCCGAAAATCACCCCGAAAATCACCCCGAAAATCACCCGGAAAATCAGCATTTCCACGTGACAAACTGAAGGCTCGGAGACACTGGACGAGTTCAGTCCAACGTCCACTCATTTACAGCCGGAAAAAAACAACTCCAGAAAAGAACAAAAGGAAGAACTAGAAAAAGAAAGATTGAAAGAACAAAAGAAAGGACTAGAGAAAGAAAGAAAAAGAACAAAAAACAGAAGAAAGAACAAATGAAGGAAAGAAAGGACAAAAAAAGAACAAAATAAAGAACGAACGAATGAACGAAAGAAAGAAAGAACAAAAAAGAACAGAAGAAAGAACAAATGAGAAAGAAGAAAGAATGAACTAATGAACAAAAGAAAGAAAGAATGAAAAAGAACGAAAGAACAAATGAACAAAAGAAGGAACAAACAAACGAAAGAGAATGAAAGAAAAATCTGAAGAAAGAACAAAGAAGAAAGAATGAAAAAGAAACAATGAAAGCCCAAACAAAAGAAAGAACAAAGGAACAAAAGGACAAAAAAGAAGAGAAGAAAGAAGGAAAGAATGAAAAAGAACAGATGAACAAAAGAAAGACCAAACGTTTTGTGCAGTTTATAGATATAAACACTAAAGGTTTAGTTGAAATCAGCTGAATAATCTCACATGTTTAGCAGTGATTTAGTAAATATTCCTTAAAAGAAGAGAAATCATTTTCCTTTTGGTCAAGATTTAAGAGAATAAATCTTGGGCAGTTTTATGAAATTTGCAGTTGCAGCTTTAATTCAGAAGAGACACTGAAACTGAGCGGAAACAACTTCCAGCCAAGTTTCCGTCACAGAAACTCAGAAAGTTTCATCGTGATTTGAGCCGGAGTCAAACGATCTGCAGGTGGAACAAGACGTTAAATATGAAAATACATCTGGCTGCATTTAAAATAAGAAACACAACGACTGAAATAAAACCAATAAGTTAAAAGCCAAATATTAAAAGTCGAGACTTAAAACACTTAAATAAAGTCATTTTTAGTCATTTTAATTTCGCTCGATGTTGTTTTTCTTTGCTGTGGATCCAGGAGCTGAAAAAAACGATCCGGATGATTCCAGTGAAGCTGTGGAGCACTTCCTGTATCACCACATGACATCACGAGGTGGGACAGAGCATTAAAACGCCTGAACGTGCAGGTTTGTGAGGGAAACGAAACGAAAACGGCAAAATCAGTGAACGACGGAGCGACCGACCGCGACGCCTCATTAGTGTAACATAAACCCTGGTTTAGACCTGGTTTAGTCCTGGTTCAGTCCTGGATTAGTCCTGGTTTAGTCCTGGTTTAGACCTGGTTTAGTCCTGGTTTAGACCTGGTTTAGTCCTGGTTTAGTCCTGGATTAGTCCTGGTTTAGACCTGGTTTAGTCCTGGTTTAGACCTGGTTTAGTCCTGGTTTAGTCCTGGTTTAGTCCTGGTTTAGTCCTGGTTTAGTCCTGGTTTAGTCCTGGTTTAGACCTGGTTTAGTCCTGGTTTAGTCCTGGTTTAGTCCTGGTTTAGTCCTGGTTTAGACCTGGTTTAGTCCTGGATTAGTCCTGGTTTAGTCCTGGTTTAGACCTGGTTTAGTCTTGGTTTAGACCTGGTTTAGTCCTGGTTTAGTCCTGGTTTAGACCTGGTTTAGTCCTGGTTTAGTCCTGGTTTAGTCCTGGTTTAGACCTGGTTTAGTCCTGGTTTAGTCCTGGTTTAGTCCTGGATTAGTCCTGGTTTAGTCCTGGTTTAGACCTGGTTTAGTCCTGGTTTAGTCCTGGTTTAGACCTGGTTTAGTCCTGGTTTAGACCTGGTTTAGTCCTGGTTTAGTCCTGGTTTAGTCCTGGTTTAGGCCTGGTTTAGTCCTGGTTTAAACCTGGTTTATATCTGGTTTAGTCCTGGTTTAGTCCTGGTTTAGTCCTGATTTAGTCCTGGTTTAGTCCTGGTTTAGACCTGGTTTAGTCCTGGTTTAGACCTGGTTTAGACCTGGTTTAGTCCTGGTTTAGTCCTGGTTTAGTCCTGGTTTAGACCTGGTTTAGTCCTGGTTTAGTCCTGGTTTAGTCCTGGATTAGTCCTGGTTTAGTCCTGGTTTAGACCTGGTTTAGTCCTGGTTTAGTCCTGGTTTAGACCTGGTTTAGTCCTGGTTTAGACCTGGTTTAGTCCTGGTTTAGTCCTGGTTTAGTCCTGGTTTAGGCCTGGTTTAGTCCTGGTTTAAACCTGGTTTATATCTGGTTTAGTCCTGGTTTAGACCTGGTTTAGTCCTGGTTTAGTCCTGATTTAGTCCTGGTTTAGTCCTGGTTTAGACCTGGTTTAGTCCTGGTTTAGACCTGGTTTAGTCCTGGTTTAGTCCTGGTTTAGTCCTGATTTAGTCCTGGTTTAGTCCTGGTTTAGGCCTGGTTCAGTCCTGGTTTAGTCCTGGTTTAGGCCTGGTTTAGTCCTGGTTTAAACCTGGTTTAGACCTGGTTTGGTCCTGGTTTAGTCCTGGTTTAGGCCTGGTTCAGTCCTGGTTTAGTCCTGGTTTAAACCTGGTTTAGTCCTGGTTCAGACCCCGAGATCCCGAGACCCGAGACCCCGAGACCCCGAGTCCCCCAGACCCCGAGTCCCCAGACCCCGAGACCCCAAGTCCCCCAGACCCCGAGACCCCAAGTCCCCCAGACCCCGAGACCCCGAGTCCCCCAGACCCCAGACCCTGAGTCCCCCAGACCCCGAGTCCCCCAGACCCCGAGACCCCGAGTCCCCCAGACCCGAGACCCCAGACCCCAGACCCCAAGTCCCCCAGACCCCGAGACCCCAAGTCCCCCAGACCCGAGACCCCGAGTCCCCCAGACCCCGAGACCCCCAGACCCGAGACCCCAGACCCTGAGTCCCCCAGACCCCGAGACCCCAAGACCCCAGACCCCGATACGCCCAGACCCCGAAACCCCGAGTCCCCCAGACCCCGAGTCCCCCAGACCCCGAGTCCCCCAGACCCCGAGACCCCGAGTCCCCCAGACCCCACGCCCCCACCCCCCACGACCCCAGACCCCGAGACCCCCAGACCCCGAGTCCCCGAGTCCCCGAGACCCCGAGTCCCCGAGACCCCCAGTCCCCCAGACCGCAAGCCCCCCGACCCCGAGTCCCCCAGACCCCAGACCCCGAGTCCCCTAGACCCCCAGACCCCAGACCCCAGACCCCCAGACCCCAGACCCCGAGTCCCCAAGACCCCCAGACCCCAGACCCCGAGTCCCCCAGACCCCGAGACCCCGAGTCCCCGAGACCCTCAGACCCCAGACCCCAGACCCCGAGTCCCCCAGACCCCAGACCCCGAAACCCCGAGTTTCCCAGACTCCGAGTCCCCCAGACCCCAGACCCGAGTCCCGCAGACCCCAGACCCGAGACCCCGAGACCCCGAGACCCCGAGTCCCCGAGACCCCGAGTCCCCAGACCCCGAGACCCCAAGTCCCCCAGACCCCGAGACCCCAAGTCCCCCAGACCCCGAGACCCCGAGTCCCCCAGACCCCAGACCCTGAGTCCCCCAGACCCCGAGTCCCCCAGACCCCGAGACCCCGAGTCCCCCAGACCCGAGACCCCAGACCCCAGACCCCAGACCCCTAGACCCCTAGACCCCGAGACCCCGAGTCCCCCAGACCCGAGACCCCGAGTCCCCCAGACCCCGAGACCCCCAGACCCGAGACCCCAGACCCCAGACCCCAGACCCTGAGTCCCCCAGACCCCGAGACCCCAAGACCCCAGACCCCGATACCCCCAGACCCCGAGACCCAGTGTCCCCCAGACCCCAGACCCCGAGACCCCGAGTCCCCCAGACCCCGAGACCCCGAGTCCCCCAGACCCCGAGACCCCAGACCCCAAGACCCCAGACCCCGAGACCCCCAGACCCCGAGTCCCCGAGTCCCCCAGACCCCAGACCCCGAGACCCTGAGTCCCCCAGACCACAGACCGCAAGACCCCAGACCCCGAGTCCCCCAGACCCCAGACCCCGAGTCCCCAAGACCCCAGACCCCAGACCCCCAGACCCCAGACCCTGAGTCCCCAAGACCCCCAGACCCCAGACCCCGAGTCCCCCAGACCCCGAGACCCCGAGTCCCCGAGACCCTCAGACCCCAGACCCCAGACCCCGAGTCCCCCAGACCCCAGACCCCGAAACCCCGAGTTTCCCAGACTCCGAGTCCCCCAGACCCCAGACCCGAGTCCCCCAGACCCCAGACCCGAGTCCCCCAGACCCCAGTCCCGAGACCCCAGACCCCGAAACCCAGAGTTTCCCAGACCCCGAGTCCCAGAGTCCTCACAGTCCCTCAGTCTGGTGCCTTGTAACATTTTCATCCGAGGGAAAAGCTCCACGAACCCAAAGTCAAAGTCAACCATCCAACTGCAGGACGAGACTAGGTCTGAACCAGGTCTAAACCAGGTCTAAACCAGGTCCTGTACTGGTTTTTGCTGCTGTAAACACATCAGGTCCATGACCCGAGTCAGGGTAAAGGTTTCTGTAAAGTGAAGGACAAAATATGAAATGTCCCAAAATCTGGTGTTTTCACTGACACAAGAATTTAACAAACTTGGTTCAGACCTGGTTCAGTCCTCGTTCAGACCTGGTTCAGTCCTGGTTCAGACCTGGTTCAGACCTGGTTCAGTCCTCGTTCAGACCTGGTTCAGTCCTGGTTCAGACCTGGTTCAGACCTGGTTCAGTCCTCGTTCAGACCTGGTTCAGACCTGGTTCAGACCTGGTTCAGACTTGGTTCAGTCCTGGTTCAGACCTGGTTCAGTCCTGGTTCAGACCTGGTTCAGACCTGGTTCAGTCCTGGTTCAGACCTGGTTCAGACCTGGTTCAGACCTGGTTCAGACCTGGTTCAGACCTGGTTCAGACCTGGTTCAGTCCTGGTTCAGACCTGGTTCATCCAGCTGCGGGACAATGTGACGAGGCCGCGGGGAGGAGCGGGGCTCCGGTGTCCGCGGGTGGGTGGGGGCCCCGGGGCTCCACGGGGTCCGTGTTCGGTCAGTGCGCTGCAGCGGCTTTGGCGCAGTGTGGAAAACGCGCTCCGGTGCGGCGGCATGTGCGTTAAAGACACGGTCCGTTCCCGCGCGCACACCGTAACCACTGCGTAAAACACGTACGGAGGCGCGCGCACAGCTGTCCTTTCGCCGCGTCCTCCGGTAAAATAAATAACACCGGAAAAGCCGCGGTAAATCCGTGTTTTAACGAACCGTCCCGTAGCGCAGGAGGGAGAGGGAGTTAGAGGAACAGACACAGCATCCCGCTCCTGCGCTCCAGACTTCATTTAGTCCCGGTTTAGTCCTGGTTTAGTCCCGGTTTAGTCCTGGAACATCCCGAACGTGGATTTGAACGACAAAAAATGGAGAAAACACGGTGGAACATGACACACACGGTAGAACGTGGCATACAAGAGGCGCAGGCAGAGCATCCCGGCTCGGTCCTGCGCTCTAGACTTGGTTTAGTCCCGGTTTAGTCCTGGTTTAGTCCTGGAGCATCCCGGACATGGATCCTAACGAGACAAAAAATAGAAAAGAAGACGGTGGAACATGTCACTTACCGATTTGCACGCTGCTGGGGAACGCTGCCCGCGCCACGGTCCACACGCACCAGCACAGCGCCGCCGCGAGCCAGTCTCCGCGCGGAATCCTCATGTTCGGTCAGGAGCTGGCGCGGGGCATACGGACGGACGGACGGGCGGACGGACGGACGGGGGGTTCAGCGCCTGTGAGCCCGCGGCCAGCGCATCCCGGGGAGCAGGAACAGCGGCGGGAACGAAGAGCTCCGGAGTACGAGCCTCAGAGATCCATGTTACGGTGTCGCGGGTGACGTGCTCCCCCCGCAGTGCGCCGTGGATCCGGGGACAGCGACGCACCGAGACACACACCGAGACACACACCGAGACACACACCGAGACACACACCGAGACACACACCGATACACACACCGAGACACACACCGAGACACACACCGAGACACACACCGAGACACACAGAGACACGAGCGGACACAGCGGCTCCAGCGTCAACAGCAGCGGCAGCGGCGAGAGAAAAGAGGAGGGGAGAGAGAAAACAGCGGTGTGTGTGTGTGTGTGTGTGTGTGTGTGTGTGTGTGTGTGTGTGAGTGTGTGAGAGAGAGAGAAAGAGAGAGAGAGAAGAGGAGAGGGGGAAGGGGGTGGGAGAAAGAGCGGTGAGAGAGGGAGAGAGAGAGGAGTAGAGAGGAGGAGGGAGGACAGAGGAGAGGAGAGAAGAGGAGAGAAGAGACAGGGAGGAGAGAGAGGAGGAGAGAGGAGAGGAGAGAGGAGAGGGAGGAGAGAGAGGAGGAGAGAGGAGGAAAGAAGAGAGAGGGAGGAGAGAGAGGAGGAGAGAGGAGAGGAGAGAGGAGGAGAGAGGAGAGGGGAGGAGAGAGAGGAGGAGAGAGGAGAGGGAGGAGAGAGGAGAGGAGAGAAGAGGAGAGAAGAGAGAGGGAGGAGAGAGAGGAGGAGAGAGGAGAGGAGAGAGGAGGAGAGAGGGAGGAGAAAGGAAGAGAGAAGAGAAGTGGAGGAACTAAAGGCCAAAGGAGCCGTTCACTTGCAAACCACCTCCTTGTGACATCACGAGGTGGAGCCGAGCGTTTGCAGAGGAATAATAAAGAGTTCGTCAAACATGTGAATGAAAGAATCACGAGGGAGAGGAGGACGGGGTGGAGAAAGAGAAGACAAGTGGAGGAGAGGAAGGAGGAGGGGAAAGTGAGAAAAACAGCTGGTCCTTCTGTCAGAGATAATACTCCCTACAACTGTCCAGCAGCTCAGCGTCACAAAGGTGTTACTGCCGCATGAGTGAACGGCATCGTTCAACTAAAATAACCTCCTGAGACCCGAGCTTTTGTCTGCTGTGCATTTTTCATTTCTTCTTGCTATTTGGGATAAGTAGGACCTACTAAGTCAGTCTTCTGTATGACACCATTGGTTAAAAAATGTAAAAACATTAAAATGTATAAATAAATTACAAAAAACAAACAAACAGCAATTAGCTGTTTATTTCAAGCCCTAAACCTGCCAAATGTGACGTAGGTCGACCGTGAGCGGGTTGGGGTTCAGTGAGTGAGGTTAAAAACACACAAAAAGGCCTGAAAATGTGGTCCACAGTTTTAATTTTTTCTGGTTTTCAATTGTTACAAAAAAAAGTAGAGGAGCAAAAAGTGGAGACAGGCAGCAGTTTCCCTATAGCAGCAGAAACGTCCAGCAATTTATAACTGTAAACTCATCTAAATATTCCCAAGTTTACCTAACAACATGTACAATCAATAATATAACATAGTCCCAATGTCTTCAGACGAGGACATGACATTTCCTGATGCTCTCGTCTGCTGTGGGCAATAAAATGGGTCAGATTTTAATGCCAAATGAAGAGACATTAAGATACATGAAGAGACATTATTGTACAGAAATACATTGGTTTTTCGGGAGCTGCTGTAGAGGTTTTTAGTTGATTACAGGTGAAAGTTTAAAATAATTGAAAATCATGGTGCTAAGAGGCAAAAATGTAATGTCCTCGTGTGGGGCCACAGGGTCTCAAGAGGTTAAGATTCATCTTAAAAGAGCAATTTTTAGATTTTTTTTACTTGTTTCCAGATATTCATCCTGATTTATCTTATCTCGATATTACAACTTATTCTAAGCACTTTTTATATGAACTCAGTCCAGGTTAAGCCTCTTTAACTTCCTCCTCAAACCAATAAGGGGAAAAATCTGTCCATAAATACTTGAAACTCGTGTTTTCTGCTTAGAACAAGATTCAGATTTCGTCTTGTTTTATGAAAACTTGGTGGAAGTGGAAATTTCTTACTGCACTGGCAGAAAATTTGACTTAAAATAGGACATTTTACCTGAAAATTGGTATTTTTTGCAGTGTAGGAAATTGCTGTGGTTCTTGGAGCGAAACGTAGACAAACAATAAAGTGTAATATAAGAGAACACACAGGGGCAAACACACAGGGGCAAACACACAGGGGCAAACACACAGGGGCAAACACACAGGGGCAAACACACAGGGGCAAACACACAGGGGCAAACACACAGGGGCAAACACACAGGGGCAAACACACAGGGCAAACACACAGGGGCAAACACACAGGGGCAAACACACAGGGGCAAACACACAGGGGCAAACACACAGGAGCAAACACACAGGGGCAAACACACAGGGGCAAACACACAGGGGCAAACACACAGGGGCAAACACACAGGGGCAAACACACAGGGGCAAACACACAGGGGCAAACACACAGGAGCAAACACACAGGGGCAAACACACAGGGGCAAACACACAGGGGCAAACACACAGGGGCAAACACACAGGGGCAAACACACAGGGGCAAACACACAGGGGCAAACACACAGGGGCAAACACACAGGAGCAAACACACAGGGGCAAACACACAGGGGCAAACACACAGGGCAAACACACAGGGGCAAACACACCGGGGCAAACACACAGGAGCAAACACACAGGAGCAAACACACAGGGGCAAACACACAGGGGCAAACACACAGGAGCAACCACACAGGGGCAATCACACAGGGGCAAACACACAGGGGCAAACACACAGGGGCAAACACACAGGGGCAAACACACAGGAGCAAACACACAGGGGCAAACACACAGGGGCAAACACACAGGGGCAAACACACAGGGGCAAACACACAGCGGCAAACACACAGGGGCAAACACACAGGGGCAAACACACAGGGGCAAACACACAGGAGCAAACACACAGGAGCAAACACACAGGGGCAAACACACAGGGGCAAACACACAGGAGCAAACACACAGGGGCAAACACACAGGAGCAAACACACAGGAGCAAACACACAGGGGCAAACACACAGGGGCAAACACACAGGAGCAAACACACAGGGGCAAACACACAGGGGCAAACACACAGGGGCAAACACACAGCACAGGACAAATGGGGACTTTTTATAGCACTTTTCTACTGTCAAGGCTCAAAGCAACAAGGAACCACACACACATTTACACACACACACACACACATTCACACACACTCACACACACACACATTTACATACACACACACACACACACACACTCACACACGCCCCTGACACACGTCTTGGTCGCTGTGTCGAGACTTTAGTGTATTTATTACATAAAACACATCAGACTGTGTAGCCCCAGGCCCGTCGTGCTCCGGCCTGTGCAGCAACAATGACTTTTCTTCGGGAACACATCCTTTGCCAATGGCAGTGATGAAGATCTGTAGGCCTACATTTGTAAAATGAATATCAGCAGAACAGATCTGTAGGCCTACATTTGTAAAATGAATATCAGCAGAACAGATCTGTAGGCCTACATTTGTAAAATAAATATCAGCAGAACAGATCTGTAGGCCTACATTTGTAAAATAAATATCAGCAGAACAGATCTGTAGGCCTACATTTGTAAAATAAATATCAGCAGAACAGATCTGTAGGCCTACATTTGTAAAATAAATATCAGCAGAACAGATCTGTAGGCCTACATTTGTAAAATAAATATCAGCAGAACAGATCTGTAGGCCTACATTTGTAAAATAAATATCAGCAGAACAGATCTGTAGGCCTACATTTGTAAAATAAATATCAGCAGAACAGATCTGTAGGCCTACATTTGTAAAATAAATATCAGCAGAACAGATCTGTAGGCCTACATTTGTAAAATAAATATCAGCAGAACAGATCTGTAGCGATCGATCTCCATTGTTGTTATCAGAGCTCACAGCTGTTGGTTCTAGGACAGGAGCTCGTGCTGGGACGTAGCGACTTAGCTAAAACTAACCAACTAACCGATTCTTGGATCATCGTCAGGAAGCACGAGCACCAAAACAGCACCTGGTTTGTTGTGGTGGAAAAGAGGAATGTTTGTCCCTGATGGAGGCTCCAGCACCACACGCCGATGGAGGAGGTGAGGGTGGAGGAGGTGGAGAACTGCACCAGTGTCCGTGCTGCAGGTTGAATCTCTTCAGCCGCCTCAGGAAGTACATTCTCTGCTGGGCCGTCTTTATGATGGAGGTGATGGAGGCTCCCACTTGAGGTCCTGGGTGATGGTGGGTTTGAGGTCCTGGGTGATGGTGGGTTTGAGGTCCTGGGTGGTGGTGGGTTTGAGGTCCTGGGTGGTGGTGGGTTTGAGGTCCTGGGTGATGGTGGGTTTGAGGTCCTGGGTGGTGGTGGGTTAGAGGTCCTGGGTGGTGGTGGGTTTGAGGTCCTGGGTGATGGTGGTTTTGAGGTCCTGGGTGGTGGTGGGTTTGAGGTCCTGGGTGATGGTGGGTTTGAGGTCCTGGGTGGTGGCGGGTTTGAGGTCCTGGGTGATGGTGGGTTTGAGGTCCTGGGTGGTGGTGGATTTGAGGTCCTGGGTGGTGGTGGATTTGAGGTCCTGGGTGATGGTGGGTTTGAGGTCCTGGGTGGTGGTGGGTTTGAGGTCCTGGGTGGTGGTGGGTTAGAGGTCCTGGGTGGTGGTGGGTTTGAGGTCCTGGGTGATGGTGGTTTTGAGGTCCTGGGTGGTGGTGGGTTTGAGGTCCTGGGTGATGGTGGGTTTGAGGTCCTGGGTGGTGGCGGGTTTGAGGTCCTGGGTGATGGTGGGTTTGAGGTCCTGGGTGGTGGTGGGTTTGAGGTCCTGGGTGGTGGTGGATTTGAGGTCCTGGGTGATGGTGGGTTTGAGGTCCTGGGTGATGGTGGTTTTGAGGTCCTGGGTGGTGGTGGGTTTGAGGTCCTGGGTGATGGTGGGTTTGAGGTCCTGGGTGGTGGCGGGTTTGAGGTCCTGGGTGATGGTGAGTTTGAGGTCCTGGGTGATGGTGGGTTTGAGGTCCTGGGTGGTGGTGGGTTTGAGGTCCTGGGTGATGGTGGGTTTGAGGTCCTGGGAGATGAGGGGAGTGGGGCTGTGTTTCCTAAAGTCCACAGTCATCTCCACTGTCTTCTGGACGTTCAGCACCAGGTTGTTCTGGCTGCACCAGGACACCAGACGATCGACCTCCGTCCTGTAGGCGACTCATCCCCGTCCGAGATGAGTCCGATCACCGTGGTGTCATCTGCAAACTTGATGAGCTTGACAGACTGATGGGAGGAGGTGCAGCAGTTGGTGTACAGGGAGAAGAGCAGAGGAGAAAGAACACAGCCTTGGGGAGAGCCGGTGCTGATGGTCCGGGAGTCCGAGATATTCTTCCCCAGCCTCACGTGCTGCTTCCTGTCCGTCAGGAAGTCAGTGATCCACCTGCAGAGAGGATCAGGCACGTTCATCTGGGACAGCGCCTTGGAGGAGGTCTGGGCGGATGGTGTTGAAGGCAGAGCTGAAGTCCACAAAGAGGATCTTGGCGTAGGTTCCCGGGGAGTCCAGATGCAGCAGGGTGAAGTGCTGTCGTCTACAGACCTGTGGCTCTGTAGGCAAACTGCAGGGGGTCCAGGGGCCGTGAGGGTCCTGAGGTGGGGCAGAACCAGGCGCTTCAATGACTTCATGACCACAGATGTCAGAGCCACAGGTCTGGAGTCATTGAGTCCGGTGATCCTTGGCTTCTTTGGGGGCAGGAACAATAGTGGAGGTTTTGAAGCAGGCACATGACAAGCCTCCAGTGAAGAGTTGAAGATGCCCGTAAACACCGGGGCAGCTCGAAACACCGGGGCAGCTCTAAACACCGGGGCAGCTCGAAACACCGGGGCAGCTCTAAACACCGGGGCAGCTCTAAACACCGGGGCAGCTCTAAACACCGGGGCAGCTCCTTAGCAAAGAATCTCAGGGGACATGCACAAGCCAAAGCCCAAAAGACTCGATTGTCGACTCCAGCAGCGGCGAAAGGCTCGAGCTGCCAGAAGCAACAAGTGAAGATCAACTACTGATGGTGAAGAAGAGAAACTCAAAGTTGGTGAAAGAAAATGGTTTGAGAATGTATTTTTTAGCATTTTTCGAAAAATATAATTCACTCATAAATAAATGTGATCAGAAACGACATCGACGATCGAGTCTTTTGGGCTTTGGCCTGTGGGAAATCAGCAGAGGGAAGTGTGAGGTGCTTCTAAAGATGTTTTCTAACGTTTCCAGACACTAATGAGTGAACCAGGCAGAGCGTTTGGTTTGTTAGACTCGTGGCTGTTGTCAGATGGGTTAAAGTGGAGTTAAGCTTCTTCAGTCTGAAGTAAATTGTCGTTTTACGTGGAAGTTCAGAACTTGCCCCCATCACTGCACTAGTTCAGAACTTGCCCCCATCACTACACTAGTTCAGAACTTGCCCCCATCACTACACTAGTTCAGAATTGCCCCCATCACTACACTAGTTCAGAACTTGCCCCCATCACTACACTAGTTCAGAACTTGCCCCCATCACTACACTAGTTCAGAATTGCCCCCATCACTACACTAGTTCAGAACTTGCCCCCATCACTACACTAGTTCAGAATTGCCCCCATCACTACACTAGTTCAGAACTTGCCCCCATCACTACACTAGTTCAGAACTTGCCCCCATCACTACACTAGTTCAGAACTTGCCCCCATCACTACACTAGTTCAGAACTTGCCCCCGTCACTACACTAGTTCAGAACTTGCCCCCGTCACTACACTAGTTCAGAACTTGCCCCCATCACTGCACTAGTTCAGAACTTGCCCCCATCACTACACTAGTTCAGAACTTGCCCCGTCACTACACTAGTTCAGAACTTGCCCCCGTCACTACACTAGTTCAGAACTTGCCCCCGTCACTACACTAGTTCAGAAGTTGCCCCCGTCACTACACTAGTTCAGAAGTTGCCCCCGTCACTACACTAGTTCAGAACTTGCCCCATCACTACACTAGTTCAGAACTTGCCCCCATCACTACACTAGTTCAGGACTTGCCCCCATCACTACACTAGTTCAGAACTTGCCCCATCACTACACTAGTTCAGAACTTGCCCCATCACTGCACTAGTTCAGAACTTGCCCCATCACTACACTAGTTCAGAACTTGCCCCATCACTGCACTAGTTCAGAACTTGCCCCCATCACTGCACTAGTTCAGAACTTGCCCCATCACTACACTAGTTCAGAACTTGCCCCATCACTACACTAGTTCAGAACTTGCCCCATCACTACACTAGTTCAGAACTTGCCCCATCACTGCACTAGTTCAGAACTTGCCCCATCACTACACTAGTTCAGAACTTGCCCCATCACTGCACTAGTTCAGAACTTGCCCCATCACTACACTAGTTCAGAACTTGCCCCATCACTGCACTAGTTCAGAACTTGCCCCCATCACTGCACTAGTTCAGAACTTGCCCCATCACTACACTAGTTCAGAACTTGCCCCATCACTACACTAGTTCAGAACTTGCCCCATCACTACACTAGTTCAGAACTTGCCCCATCACTACACTAGTTCAGAACTTGCCCCCATCACTACACTAGTTCAGAACTTGCCCCATCACTACACTAGTTCAGAACTTGCCCCATCACTACACTAGTTCAGAACTTGCCCCCATCACTGCACTAGTTCAGAACTTGCCCCATCACTGCACTAGTTCAGAACTTGCCCCCATCACTGCACTAGTTCAGAATTTGCCCCCATCACTGCACTAGTTTGTTGCCTTCACAGACTCACACACAGTGAGATCTCCACCGAGGAAACACTGATCTGTGCCGTTTTTTGGCTCCGGACAGAATTCCACCTCCTCCAGAAACAGACTTTAACTTCAGACGTGCCGGAGTTCAGATTTAAAGTCTCCTTCATAAACACGGGTCATTTGTTGTTTGTGAAAACGGAGCGTGACTCAGAGCGACTTTGGCACGACTCTGGGCACCGCATCTGCCCTGGCACCGCCGGCCCTAATCCTGCCGGAGCTTCAAGGGCAAAACGAGCTCAGGTCAAAGCCTTTTCCTCTTCGCTTTCTTTGAATCTTTATGAATCTGGTTATGAACGTTGTCAAAAGAATCGAAAATCAGACACTCATCGATACGAAAACTGATATCGTTTGAGCAGGTGAGTCACATTTAGTTTGATTTAGTCCTGGTTCAGTCCTGGTTCAGTCCTGGTTCAGTCCTGGTTCAGTCCTGGTTTAGACCTGGTTCAGTCCTGGTTCAGTCCTGGTTTAGTCCTGGTTTAGCTCTGGTTTAGTCCTGGTTTAGTCCTGGTTTAGTCCTGGTTCAGTCCTGGTTTAGTCCTGGTTTAGTCCTGGTTCAGTCCTGGTTTAGTCCTGGTTCAGTCCTGGTTTAGTCCTGGTTCAGTCCTGGTTCAGTCCTGGTTCAGTCCTGGTTTAGTCCTAGTTTAGTCCTGGCTTAGTCTCGGTTAAAGACTGGTTAAGTCGTGGTTTAGTCCTAGTTTAGTCCTGGTTTAGTCTCGGTTAAAGACTCGTTTAGTCCTAGATTAGTCCTGGTTAAATACTAGTTTAGTCCTAGTTTAGGCCTGGTTTAGTCTCAGTTAAAGACTCGTTTAGTCCTAGTTTAGTCCTGGTTAAAGACTAGTTTAGTCCTGGTTAAAGACTCGTTTAGTCCTAGTTTAGTCCTGGTTAAATACTAGTTTAGTCCTAGTTTAGTCCTGGTTTAGTCTCGGTTGAAGACTCGTTTAGTCCTAGTTTAGTCCTGGTTAAAGACTAGTTTAGTCCTGGTTAAAGACTCGTTTAGTCCTAGTTTAGTCCTGGTTAAATACTAGTTTAGTCCTAGTTTAGTCCTGGTTTAGTCTCGGTTGAAGACTAGTTTCGTCCTGGTTTAGTCTCAGTTAAAGACTCGTTTAGTCCTAGTTTAGTCCTGGTTAAAGACTAGTTTAGTCCTGGTTAAAGACTCGTTTAGTCCTAGTTTAATCCTGGTTAAATACTAGTTTAGTCCTAGTTTAGTCCTGGTTAAAGACTAGTTTAGTCCTGGTTAAAGACTCGTTTAGTCCTAGTTTAATCCTGGTTAAATACTAGTTTAGTCCTAGTTTAGTCCTGGTTAAAGACTAGTTTAGTCCTGGTTAAAGACTCGTTTAGTCCTAGTTTAATCCTGGTTAAATACTAGTTTAGTCCTAGTTTAGTCCTGGTTTAGTCTCGGTTGAAGACTCGTTTAGTCCTAGTTTAGTCCTGGTTAAAGACTAGTTTAGTCCTGGTTAAAGACTCGTTTAGTCCTAGTTTAGTCCTGGTTAAATACTAGTTTAGTCCTAGTTTAGTCCTGGTTTAGTCTCGGTTGAAGACTCGTTTAGTCCTAGTTTAGTCCTGGTTAAAGACTGGTTTAGTCATGGTTTAATCCTGGTTTAGTCCTGGTTTAGTCCTGGTTTAGTCCTGGTTTAGTCCTGGTTTAGTCTTGGTTTAGTCCTGGTTTATTCCTGGTTTAGTCCTGGTTTAGTCCTGGTTTAGTCCTGGTTTAGTCCTGGTTTATGAGGTGAGGAGAATAAATGGGTAAATTCTCCTGTGGTGTGACGGGCTTGAATCTGTCATGAAATAACTGAAGAAAACACAAAGATGAACTAAGTCAGAACTAAACCAACTGACTTTTTGTCCCTTCCACATGTCACGGTTTCTGTTCCACATGTTTGACGTGAGTCCCTCTTCTCTGGCGCCTTTAGGCCTGTGCACTTTATGATTGATATTGTTGGTATTAGCGCCCTCTGCTGTTAGTACGACGGAACAGTACAGGGACAGAATTCTTATTCCTGCTCCAGATCCCGCAGGAGGGGGACGTTTGCCTTTTCTGGTTCCACACTCGGCTCCGACACCGGCGTCTGTCTGTGGGAGTCGTGTGTCCGTTTGTTCTCACACGTCCGGCACTCCCACATTTCCCCCGTGGTCCGAGCGGCGCCACATTCGCTTTTCCCCACATCCGACATCCGACATGTGATTATTAAGTTTGGACTGAGCTCTTTTCAGGACCAGATTTACACGGACTGGAGGCGCGGCCTGGTTTAGTCCTGGATAAATCCTGTTTTAGACCTGGTTTAGTCCTGGATAAATCCTGTTTTAGTCCTGGTTTAGTCCTGGATAAATCCTGTTTTAGTCCTGGTTTAGACCTGGTTTAGATCTGGTTTAGACCTGGTTTAGTCCTGGTTTAGTCCTAGTTTAGACCTGGTTTAGTCCTAGTTTAGACCTGGTTTAGTCCTGGTTTAGTCCTGGTTTAGTCCTGGTTTAGACCTGGTTTAGTCCTGGTTTAGACCTGGTTTAGTCCTGGTTTAGACCTGGTTTAGTCCTGGTTTAGACCTGGTTTAGTCTTGGTTTAGACCTGGTTTAGTCCTGGTTTAGACCTGGTTTAGTCCTGGTTTAGACCTGGTTTAGTCCTGGTTTAGTCCTGGTTTAGTCTTGGTTTAGTCCTTGTTTAGTCTTGGTTTAGTCCTGGTTTAGTCCTGGTTTAGACCTGGTTTAGTCCTGGTTTAGTCCTGGTTTAGTCTTGGTTTAGACCTGGTTTAGTCCTGGTTTAGTCCTGGTTTAGTCTTGGTTTAGACCTGGTTTAGTCCTGGTTTAGTCCTGGTTTAGTCCTGGTTTAGTCCTGGTTTAGTCTTGGTTTAGTCCTGGTTTAGTCTTGGTTTAGACCTGGTTTAGTCCTGGTTTAGTCCTGGTTTAGTCCTGGTTTAGACCTGGTTTAGTCCTGGTTTAGTCCTGGATAAATCCTGTTTTAGACCTGGTTTAGTCCTGGATAAATCCTGTTTTAGACCTGGTTTAGTCCTGGATAAATCCTGTTTTAGTCCTGGTTTAGACCTGGTTTAGTCCTGGTTTAGTCCTGGTTTAGTCCTGGTTTAGTCCTGGTTTAGTCTTGGTTTAGTCCTGGTTTAGTCTTGGTTTAGACCTGGTTTAGTCCTGGTTTAGTCCTGGTTTAGACCTGGTTTAGTCCTGGTTTAGTCCTGGATAAATCCTGTTTTAGACCTGGTTTAGTCCTGGATAAATCCTGTTTTAGACCTGGTTTAGTCCTGGATAAATCCTGTTTTAGTCCTGGTTTAGACCTGGTTTAGTCCTGGTTTAAATGCAGATCTATGTCAGGACTAAAACCAGGTCTAAACAAGGTCTAAAACAAATCTAAATCAGGTCTAAATCAGGTCTAAATCAGGACTAAAACCAGGTCTAAATCAGGTCTAAATCAGGACTAAAACCAGGTCTAAATCAGGTCTAAACCAGGACTAAAACCAGGTCTAAACTAACGCTCCCTCAGGAGGAAAGTGTCGGAATGGGGGGATGTCAGAACAGTGGATGAACCCCTTGATTTCTTCCCTTTCTTCCTCAGGCTTCTTGATTTTTTGACGGTAAATGTTCCTTCTGAAGCTCTGTGAGATTCTCTCGAGCCGCTCTGTTCTTCTGCCGTGTTTCTGAAGCTGCGGCAAACACGGAGAAGCAGAACAGAATTGTCTCAAATGTGCGTGAGACTGAACAACATCGGCACGATCGGGCTTCAAACGTTTGTGTTAAAGCCACTTCAAATCTCCGGACACATTCTGTACGACGGGGATCATCTGTGCATTTAACTTTACGCTCAGATTTAGTCTGCTGGACGCTCCTGCACGGCCTGAGAGCTTCCCAAATGTGCCCAAATATGGAAAAAGAACAGAAGAAAGACTAAGAGCAGAAGAAAGAGCGAAGAAAGAGCGAAGAAAGAGTGAAAAGGAGCAGAAGAAAGACTAAGAGCAGAAGAAAGAGCGAAGAAAGAGTGAAAAAGAGCAGAAGAAAGAGCAAAGAAAGAGCGAAAAAGAGCAGAAGAAAGAGCGAAGAAAGAGTGAAAAAGAACAGAAGAAAGAACGAAAAAGAGCAGAAGAAAGAGCGAAAAAGAGCAGAAGAAAGAGCGAAGAAAGAGTGAAAAAGAACAGAAGAAAGAGCGAAAAAGAGCAGAAGAAAGAGCGAAAAAGAGCAGAAGAAAGACTAAGAGCAGAAGAAAGAGCGAAGAAAGAGCGAAAAAGAGCAGAAGAAAGAGCGAAGAAAGAGTGAAAAAGAGCAGAAGAAAGAGCGAAGAAAGAGAGAAAAAGAGCAGAAGAAAGACTAAGAGCAGAAGAAAGAGCGAAGAAAGAGCGAAAAAGAGCAGAAGAAAGAGCGAAGAAAGAGTGAAAAAGAACAGAAGAAAGACTAAGAGCAGAAGAAAGAGCGAAGAAAGAGCGAAAAAGAGCAGAAGAAAGAGCGAAAAAGAGCAGAAGAAAGAGCGAAAAACAACAGAAGAAAGAGCAAAGAAAGAGCGAAAAAGAGCAGAAGAAAGAGCGAAGAAAGAGTGAAAAAGAGCAGAAGAAAGAGCGAAGAAAGAATGAAAAGAGCAGAAGAAAGAGCGAAGAAAGAGCGAAAAAGAGCAGAAGAAAGAGCAAAGAAAGAGTGAAAAGAGCAGAAGAAAGAGCGAAGAAAGACTGAAAAAGAGCAGAAGAAAGAGCGTAAGAAAGAGTGAAAAGAGCAGAAGAAAGAGCGAAGAAAGAGTGAAAAGAGCAGAAGAAAGAGCGAAGAAAGAGTGAAAAGAGCAGAAGAAAGAGCGAAGAAAGAGCGAAAAACAACAGAAGAAAGAGCAAAGAAAGAGCGAAAAGAGCAGAAGAAAGAGCCGAAGAAAGAGTGAAAAGGAGCAGAAGAAAGAGCGAAGAAAGAGTGAAAAAGAGCAGAAGAAAGAGC
Organism: Odontamblyopus lacepedii; assembly: GCA_034769755.1. Classification (NCBI taxonomy): domain Eukaryota; kingdom Metazoa; phylum Chordata; class Actinopteri; order Gobiiformes; family Gobiidae; genus Odontamblyopus; species Odontamblyopus lacepedii. The sequence goes on from CM068352.1 coordinate 40,595,087, forward strand.
GAAGAAAGAGTGAAAAAGAGCAGAAGAAAGAGCAAAGAAAGAGTGAAAAAGAGCAGAAGAAAGAGCGAAGAAAGAGTGAAAAAGAGCAGAAGAAAGAGCGAAGAAAGAGTGAAAAAGAGCAGAAGAAAGAGCGAAGAAAGAGTGAAAAAGAGCAGAAGAAAGAGCGAAGAAAGAGTGAAAAAGAGCAGAAGAAAGAGCGAAGAAAGAGCGAAAAAGAGCAGAAGAAAGAGCGAAAAAGAGCAGAAGAAAGAGCGAAAAACAACAGAAGAAAGAGCAAAGAAAGAGCGAAAAAGAGCAGAAGAAAGAGCGAAGAAAGAGTGAAAAAGAGCAGAAGAAAGAGCGAAGAAAGAGTGAAAAAGAGCAGAAGAAAGAGCGAAGAAAGAGTGAAAAAGAGCAGAAGAAAGAGCAAAGAAAGAGTGAATAAGAGCAGAAGAAAGAGCTAAGAAAGAGTGAAAAAGAGCAGAAGAAAGAGCGAAGAAAGAGTGAAAAAGAGCAGAAGAAAGAGCGAAGAAAGAGTGAAAAAGAGCAGAAGAAAGAGCGAAGAAAGAGTGAAAAAGAGCAGAAGAAAGAGCGAAGAAAGAGCGAAAAACAACAGAAGAAAGAGCAAAGAAAGAGCGAAAAAGAGCAGAAGAAAGAGCGAAGAAAGAGTGAAAAGGAGCAGAAGAAAGAGCGAAGAAAGAGTGAAAAAGAGCAGAAGAAAGAGCGAAGAAAGAGTGAAAAAGAGCAGAAGAAAGAGCAAAGAAAGAGTGAAAAAGAGCAGAAGAAAGAGCGAAGAAAGAGTGAAAAAGAGCAGAAGAAAGAGCGAAGAAAGAGTGAAAAAGAGCAGAAGAAAGAGCGAAGAAAGAGTGAAAAAGAGCAGAAGAAAGAGCGAAGAAAGAGTGAAAAAGAGCAGAAGAAAGAGCGAAGAAAGAGTGAAAAAGAGCAGAAGAAAGAGCGAAGAAAGAGTGAAAAGAGCAGAAGAAAGAGCGAAGAAAGAGTGAAAAGAGCATAAGACAGATCGAAGAAAGAGAGAAAAAGAGCAGAAGAAAGAGAGAAGAAAGAGTGAAAAAGAGCAGAAGAAAGAGCGAAGAAAGAGTGAAAAAGAGCAGAAGAAAGAGCGAAGAAAGAGTGAAAAAGAGCAGAAGAAAGAGCGAAGAAAGAGTGAAAAAGAGCAGAAGAAAGAGCGAAGAAAGAGTGAAAAAGAGCAGAAGAAAGAGCGAAGAAAGAGTGAAAAAGAGCAGAAGAAAGAGCGAAGAAAGAGTGAAAAAGAGCAGAAGAAAGAGCGAAGAAAGAGTGAAAAAGAGCAGAAGAAAGAGCGAAAAACAACAGAAGAAAGAGCAAAAAAGAGCAGAAGAAAGAATGAAAAAATGGAAAAATAGAAACAAAATGGAAAAATAACAGAAGAAAGAATGAAAGAAAGAACAAAAGAAAGACCGAAAAAAGAACAGAATGTGGAAAAAGAAGAGAGGAAAGAAAGAAGGAAAAGTGTTTTCTGTTCCGGTTCGTTTGTAACTGTTCTGTTTGCCCTTTGAATCCCTTTGAGTGTCAAACGTGCGAGTAGATGTTCTCAGTGGAGTTACCCTCTCACCTCCCCGCACCTGCCCTCCCCTGCCTGCTCCTGCCCACTCCTGCCCACTCCTGCCCACTCCTGCCCACTCCTGCCCACTCCTGCCCTCCCCTGCCGGCTCCTGCGCACCCCTGCCCTCCCCTGCCCTCCCCTGCCCGCTCCTGCCCGCTCCTGCCCTCCCCTGCCCTTCCCGCTCCTGCCCTCCCCTGCCCTCCCCACTCCTGCCCTCCCCTGCCCTCCCCTGCCCTCCCCGCTCCTGCCTGCTCCTGCCCTCCCCTGCCCTCCCCGCTCCTGCCCGCTCCTGCCGGCTCCTGACCGCTCCTGCCTGCTCCTGCCCTCCCCTGCCCTCCCCTGCCCTCCTGCCTGCTCCTGCCCTCCCCTGCCCTCCCCGCTCCTGCCCGCTCCTGCCCTCCCCTGCCCTCCCCGCTCCTGCCCTCCCCTCCCCTGCCCGCTCCTGCCCGCCCTCCCCTGCCCTCCCCGCTCCTGCCCGCTCCTGCCGGCTCCTGCTCCTCCCTGCCCTCCCGCCCCTCCCTGCTCCTGGCCGCTCCTGCCTGCTCCTCCTGCCCTCCCCTGCCCTGCTCCTGCTCCTGCCTGCTCCTGCCCTCCCCTGCCCTCCCCGCTCCTGACCGCTCCTGCCTGCTCCTGCCCTCCCCTGCCCTCCCCGCTCCTGCCTGCTCCTGCCCTCCCCTGCCCTCCCCTGCCCTCCCCGCTCCTGCCAGCTCCTGCCGGCTCCTGCCCGCCCCTGCCCGCTCCTGCCGGCTCCTGCCCGCTCCTGCCCGCTCCTGCCTGCATATTGAGTGCGCAGTGGCAGCTCTTTTCATGCACACTCGCTCGCAGGAGTTGAAAGGCTGCGGAGGAGATAAGCGCCGCTCTGGAATATTAATGCGTCTGTAAGGTGGAGAGGACAGAGAGGGGGGCTGATAAGACACAAGAGCAACTACAGACTGTCGACATCAGGGACGGGCCCGGGCTGAGACTGTTCCAGGGCCCGGGCTGAGACTGTTCCAGGGCCCGGGCTGAGACTGTTCCAGGGCCCGGGCTGAGACTGTTCCAGGGCCCGGGCTGAGACTGTTCCAGGGCCCGGGCTGAGACTGTTCCAGGGCCCGGGCTGAGACTGTTCCAGGGCCCGGGCTGAGACTGTTCCAGGGCCCATATCGCTCCGTTCTCTCGTTCCGACGTTTCCTCAGCACAAAAACACCGGAAGGGTTTTGTTTCATAGACGTTTTTCCACAGCGTCTGAAGTGTCCCTGTCGGTGTGTGTAAGTGTGTGTGTAAATGTGTGTGTAAATATGTGTGTAAATGTGTAAATGTGTGTGTAAGTGTGTGTGTAAGTGTGTGTGTAAGTGTGTCTGTAAATGTGTAAATGTGTAAATCTGTGTGTAAATGTGTAAGTGTGTGTGTAAATGTGTGTGTAAATGTGTGTGTAAATGTGTGTGTAAATGTGTGTGTAAATGTGTGTGTAAGTGTGTGTGTAAATGTGTGTGTAAATGTGTCTGTAAATGTGTAAATCTGTGTGTAAATGTGTGTGTAAATGTGTAAGTGTGTGTGTAAATGTGTGTGTAAATGTGTGTGTAAATGTGTGTGTAAATGTGTGTGTAAGTGTGTGTGTAAATGTGTGTGTAAATGTGTGTGTAAATGTGTCTGTAAATGTGTAAATCTGTGTGTAAATGTGTGTGTAAATGTGTAAGTGTGTGTGTAAATGTGTGTGTAAATGTGTGTGTAAATGTGTGTGTAAGTGTGTGTGTAAATGTGTGTGTAAATGTGTGTGTAAATGTGTAAATGTGTAAATCTGTGTGTAAATGTCTAAGTGTGTGTGTAAATGTGTAAGTGTGTGTGTAAATGTGTGTGTAAATGTGTGTGTAAATGTGTGTGTAAATGTGTGTGTAAATGTGTCTGTAAATGTGTGTGTAAATGTGTGTGTAAATGTGTCTGTAAATGTGTGTGTAAATGTGTGTGTAAATGTGTGTGTAAATGTGTGTGTAAATGTGTAAATGTGTGTGTAAATGTGTAAGTGTGTGTGTAAATGTGTAAATGTGTGTGTAAATGTGTGTGTAAATGTGTGTAAATGTGTGTGTAAATGTGTGTGTAAATGTGTGTGTAAATGTGTGTAAATGTGTGTAAATGTGTGTGTAAATGTGTGTAAATGTGTGTGTAAATGTGTGTGTAAATGTGTGTAAATGTGTGTGTAAATGTGTGTGTAAATGTGTATGTAAATGTGTGTGTAAATGTGTATGTAAATGTGTGTGTAAATGTGTGTGTAAATGTGTGTGTAAATGTGTATGTAAATGTGTGTGTAAATGTGTATGTAAATGTGTGTGTAAGTGTGTGTGTAAATGTGTGTGTAAATGTGTGTGTAAATGTGTAAATGTGTAAGTGTGTGTGTAAATGTGTAAGTGTGTGTGTAAATGTGTAAGTGTGTGTGTAAATGTGTGTGTAAATGTGTGTGTAAATGTGTGTGTAAATGTGTGTGTAAATGTGTGTAAATGTGTGTGTAAATGTGTGTGTAAATGTGTGTAAATGTGTCTGTAAATGTGTGTGTAAGTGTGTGTGTAAATGTGTGTGTAAATGTGTGTGTAAATGTGTCTGTAAATGTGTGTGTAAATGTGTGTGTAAATGTGTGTGTAAATGTGTGTGTAAATGTGTAAGTGTGTGTGTAAATGTGTGTGTAAATGTGTCTGTAAATGTGTGTGTAAATGTGTGTGTGTGTGTGTAAATGTGTGTGTAAATGTGTCTGTAAATGTGTGTGTAAATGTGTGTGTAAATGTGTGTAAATGTGTGTAAATGTGTGTAAATGTGTGTGTAAATGTGTGTAAATGTGTGTGTAAATGTGTGTGTAAATGTGTGTGTAAATGTGTGTAAATGTGTGTGTAAATGTGTGTAAATGTGTGTGTAAATGTGTGTGTAAATGTGTGTAAATGTGTGTGTAAATGTGTGTGTAAATGTGTATGTAAATGTGTGTGTAAATGTGTGTGTAAATGTGTGTGTAAATGTGTATGTAAATGTGTGTGTAAGTGTGTGTGTAAATGTGTGTGTAAATGTGTGTGTAAATGTGTAAATGTGTAAATGTGTGTAAATGTGTAAATGTGTAAATGTGTGTGTAAATGTGTAAATGTGTAAATGTGTGTGTAAATGTGTGTGTAAATGTGTGTGTAAATGTGTGTGTAAATGTGTGTGTAAATGTGTGTAAATGTGTGTGTAAATGTGTGTAAATGTGTGCAAATGTGTGTAAATGTGTCTGTAAATGTGTAAATGTGTGTAAGTGTGTGTGTAAATGTGTGTGTAAATGTGTGTAAATGTGTCTGTAAATGTGTTAAATGTGTGTGTAAATGTGTGTGTAAATGTGTGTAAATGTGTAAGTGTGTGTGTAAATGTGTGTGTAAATGTGTCTGTAAATGTGTGTGTAAATGTGTGTGTGTGTGTGTAAATGTGTGTGTAAATGTGTCTGTAAATGTGTGTGTAAATGTGTGTGTAAATGTGTGTGTAAATGTGTGTGTAAATGTGTGTAAATGTGTGTGTAAATGTGTAAGTGTGTGTGTAAATGTGTAAGTGTGTGTGTAAATGTGTAAGTGTGTGTGTAAATGTGTGTGTAAATGTGTGTGTAAATGTGTGTGTAAATGTGTGTAAATGTGTGTGTAAATGTGTAAATGTGTGTAAATGTGTGTGTAAATGTGTGTAAATGTGTGTGTAAATGTGTGTGTAAATGTGTGTGTAAATGTGTGTGTAAATGTGTGTAAATGTGTGTGTGTAAATGTGTGTAAATGTGTGTGTAAATGTGTGTGTAAATGTGTAAATGTGTGTAAATGTGTGTGTAAATGTGTGTAAATGTGTAAATGTGTGTGTAAATGTGTGTGTAAATGTGTGTGTAAATGTGTGTAAATGTGTGTGTAAATGTGTGTGTAAATGTGTGTGTAAATGTGTAAATGTGTGTAAATGTGTGTAAATGTGTGTAAATCTGTGTAAGTGTGTGTAAATGTGTGTGTAAATGTGTGTAAATGTGTGTGTAAATGTGTAAATGTGTGTGTAAATGTGTGTGTAAATACGTGTGTAAATGTGTATGTAAATGTGTGTGTAAATGTGTGTGTAAATATGTGTGTAAATATGTGTGTAAATATGTGTGTAAATATGTGTGTAAATGTGGAAATATGTGTGTAAATATGTGTGTAAATGTGTGTGTAAATGTGTAAATGGTAAATGTGTGTGTAAATGTGTGTAAATGTGTATGTAAATGTGTGTGTAAATGTGTGTAAATGTGTGTGTAAATGTGTGTGTAAATGTGTGTGTAAATGTGTCTGTAAATGTGTGTGTAAATGTGTGTGTGTGTGTGTAAATGTGTGTGTAAATGTGTCTGTAAATGTGTGTGTAAATGTGTGTGTAAATGTGTGTGTAAATGTGTGTGTAAATGTGTGTGTAAATGTGTAAATGTGTAAATGTGTGTGTAAATGTGTAAATGTGTGTGTAAATGTGTGTGTAAATGTGTGTGTAAATGTGTGTGTAAATGTGTGTAAATGTGTAAATGTGTGTGTAAATGTGTAAATGTGTGTAAATGTGTGTGTAAATGTGTGTGTAAATGTGTAAATGTGTGTAAATGTGTAAATGTGTGTGTAAATGTGTGTAAATGTGTGTGTAAATGTGTGTGTAAATGTGTAAATGTGTGTGTAAATGTGTGTGTAAATGTGTGTGTAAATGTGTGTAAATGTGTAAATGTGTGTGTAAATGTGTGTGTAAATGTGTGTGTAAATGTGTGTGTAAATGTGTGTAAATGTGTAAATGTGTGTGTAAATGTGTGTGTAAATGTGTGTAAATGTGTAAATGTGTGTGTAAATGTGTGTGTAAATGTGTGTGTCTGTGTAACTCAGTCCTGATCATGTCCAGACGTAACAGGTAAATCTGGTGATATCGTATCATCAAAGGTCCCAATAATCTGGTGGAGCGTCACAATATATCGAACCCCAAGTCTCTTTTCTTCAATGAACAGTTCTGATGCAGAAATAGCTAAAAAAAAACCAAAAAAAAACAGAGGGAACTACATAGACCATGATCCTTCGCTCCATTTCAGTGCAGACGACATGAAGAAATAACTGTTCTGAGCACTTTTACATCTTCATTCTGTGGATTGAACGAGGCCTTTAGCTCAGAGCCCAGGGCGGATCTGTATGAACCCGAATATCCTGAAGCCCAAACTCAGCAGATGGAGTCAGAGCAGCAGAGACAGAGGAGGGACAGAGGGACGAGAACCTGAAGAACCTGAAGAACCTGGAGAACCTGAAGAACCTGGAGAACCTGGAGAACCTGAAGAACCTGGAGAACCTGAAGAACCTGAAGAACCTGAAGAACCTGAAGAACCTGGAGAACCTGAAGAACCTGAAGAACCTGGAGAACCTGAAGAACCTGAAGAACCTGAAGAACCTGGAGAACCTGGAGAACCTGAAGAACCTGAAGAACCTGAAGAACCTGAAGAACCTGAAGAACCTGGAGAACCTGGAGAACCTGGAGAACCTGAAGAACCTGAAGAACCTGGAGAACCTGAAGAACCTGGAGCTTTGTTCTTCCTGGAGAATCACAAGCTCCATTTTATACAGATTCTTCTGTCTCTTCTACAGGCTCATACACTTCAGGCTGTAGCTTCACGTTCGCTCTGTGGCGTCGCGGCGTCATCGCTCTGAGCGGAAACACCGAACTATTGAAAAAAGTGTCAGGACCAACAGGTTATGAGCTCTGACTTTTTCCCCTTCATGTTTTGTGACGCAAACGTGTCGCTCTTTTGTTCTGAGAAGAAAAACTCTTTATTTTCATGACTCCAGCCTCCAGGAAACTTTCATCAGCACCGAAACCAGAAGAACTGACGGAGACGAACAGATTCATGTCATAAACACAAACCTGAACCCCACAGAGTCCAAAACCTGAACCCCACAGAGTCCAAAACCTGAACCCCACAGAGTCCAAAACCTGAACCCCACAGAGTCCAAAACCTGAACCCCACAGAGTCCAGACCTGAACCCCACAGAGTCCAGACCTGAACCCCACAGAGTCCAGACCTGAACCCCACAGAGTCCAAAACCTGAACCCCACAGAGTCCAGACCTGAACCCCACAGAGTCCAGACCTGAACCCCACAGAGTCCAAAACCTGAACCCCACAGAGTCCAAAACCTGAACCCCACAGAGTCCAAAACCTGAACCCCACAGAGTCCAGACCTGAACCCCACAGAGTCCAAAACCTGAACCCCACAGAGTCCAAAACCTGAACCCCACAGAGTCCAGACCTGAACCCCAGAGTCCAGACCGGTTCTTGTTTCTGGACCAGCCTTTAGTTGGTTCGGAGTTGGAACCGGTTCTTCGGTGCCAGTGCCGGGTTTATTCCGAACCAGCACCAGAACTGCCCTGGTGGAAAAGGGGTAAGAGTCCAGACCTGAACCCTGCCGAGAACCTTTGGGATTCATTCATATCCACACTACAGATTCTAATTTACCACATTAAAGTTAAAGTGCTTCTCCGTTCACCGACCAACTCATGAGGTTTCATTTCACACATCCAAACACCATCACACACACTTCAGAGCAGAATTGTGCTAACTGTTCTATTTCAGCCACGTACATTCACTCCATCATGTCCACACCATCAAACACTGCAAATAATAATTGACCATATTCAAATATAGAGGCAGAGGCGCCACAGACGCACCACGGACAGAGGCGCCACGGACAGACGCACCACGGACAGAGGCGCCACGGACAGACGCACCATGGACAGAGGCGCCACGGACAGAGGCGCCACAGAGGCGCCACAGACAGAGGCGCCACGGACAGAGGCGCCACAGAGGCGCCACGGACAGAGGCGCCACAGACGCACCACGGACAGAGGCGCCACGGACAGAGGCGCCACAGAGGCGCCACGGACAGAGGCGCCACAGACGCACCACGGACAGAGGCGCCACGGACAGACGCACCACGGACAGACGCACCACGGACAGAGGCGCCACGGACAGACGCACCACGGACAGAGGCGCCACGGACAGAGGCGCCACGGACAGAGGCGCCACGGACAGAGGCGCCACGGACAGAGGCGCCACGGACAGAGGCGCCACGGACAGAGGCGCCACAGAGGCACCACGGACAGAGGCGCCACGGACAGAGGCGCCACAGAGGCACCACGGACAGAGGCGCCACGGACAGACGCGCCACGGACAGAGGCGCCACGGACAGAGGCGCCACGGACAGAGGCGCCACGGACAGAGGCGCCACGGACAGAGGCGCCACGGACAGAGGCGCCACGGAAAGAGGCGCCACGGACAGAGGCGCCACGGACAGACGCACCACGGACAGAGGCGCCACGGACAGACGCACCACGGACAGACGCACCACGGACAGAGGCGCCACGGACAGACGCACCACGGACAGAGGCGCCACGGACAGAGGCGCCACGGACAGACGCGCCACGGACAGAGGCGCCACGGACAGAGGCGCCACGGACAGAGGCGCCACAGAGGCGCCACGGACAGAGGCGCCACGGACAGAGGCGCCACGGACAGAGGCGCCACGGACAGAGGCGCCACAGAGGCACCACGGACAGAGGCGCCACGGACAGAGGCGCCACGGACAGAGGCGCCACGGACAGAGGCGCCACAGAGGCACCACGGACAGAGGCGCCACGGACAGAGGCACCACGGACAGAGGCGCCACAGAGGCACCACGGACAGAGGCGCCACGGACAGAGGCGCCACGGACAGAGGCGCCACGGACAGAGGCACCACAGAGGCACCACGGACAGAGGCGCCACGGAAAGAGGCGCCACGGACAGACGCATCACGGACAGAGGCGCCACGGACAGACGCACCACGGACAGACGCACCACGGACAGAGGCGCCACGGACAGAGGCGCCACGGACAGACGCACCACGGACAGACGCACCACGGACAGACGCACCACGGACAGACGCACCACGGACAGACGCACCACGGACAGAGGCGCCACGGACAGAGGCGCCACGGACAGAGGCGCCACGGACAGAGGCGCCACGGACAGAGGCGCCACGGACAGAGGCGCCACGGACAGAGGCGCCACGGACAGAGGCACCACGGACAGAGGCGCCACGGACAGAGGCGCCACGGACAGAGGCGCCACAGAGGCACCACGGACAGAGGCGCCACAGAGGCACCACGGACAGAGGCGCCACGGACAGAGGCGCCACAGAGGCGCCACGGACAGAGGCGCCACGGACAGACGCACCACGGACAGACGCACCACGGACAGACGCATCACGGACAGAGGCGCCACGGAAAGAGGCGCCACGGACAGACGCACCACGGACAGACGCATCACGGACAGAGGCGCCACGGACAGACGCACCACGGACAGACGCACCACGGACAGACGCATCACGGACAGAGGCGCCACGGACAGACGCACCACAGACAGACGCATCACGGACAGAGGCGCCACGGAAAGAGGCGCCACGGAAAGAGGGGCCACGGACAGACGCACCACGGACAGACGCACCACGGACAGACGCACCACGGAAAGAGGCACCACGGACAGACGCACCACGGACAGACGCATCACGGACAGAGGCACCACAGACAGACGCACCACGGACAGACGCGCCACGGACAGAGGCGCCACGGACAGAGGCGCCACGGACAGAGGCGCCACGGAAAGAGGCGCCACAGAGGCACCACGGACAGAGGTGCCACAGAGGCGCCACGGACAGAGGCGCCACGGACAGAGGCGCCACGGACAGAGGCGCCACGGACAGAGGCGCCACGGACAGAGGCGCCACGGAAAGAGGCGCCACAGAGGCGCCACGGACAGAGGCGCCACAGAGGCGCCACGGACAGAGGCGCCACGGACAGAGGCACCACGGACAGAGGCGCCACAGAGGCACCACGGACAGAGGCGCCACAGAGGCGCCACAGAGGCGCCACGGACAGAGGCGCCACGGACAGAGGCGCCACAGAGGCGCCACGGACAGAGGCGCCACGGACAGACGCACCACGGACAGACGCACCACGGACAGACGCATCACGGACAGAGGCGCCACGGACAGACGCACCACGGACAGACGCACCACGGACAGAGGCACCACGGACAGACGCACCATGGAAAGAGGCACCACGGACAGACGCACCACGGACACACGCATCACGGACAGAGGCACCACGGACAGACGCATCACGGACAGAGGCACCACGGACAGACGCACCACGGACAGATGCACCACGGACAGAGGCGCCACGGAAAGAGGCACCACGGACAGACGCACCACGGACAGATGCACCACGGACAGAGGCGCCACGGACAGAGGCGCCACGGAAAGAGGCGCCACAGAGGCGCCACGGACAGAGGCGCCTCTGTCCATGGCGCCTCTGTGGCGCCATGGACAGAGGCGCCATGGACAGAGGCGCCACAGAGGCACCACAGAGGCACCACGGACAGAGGCGCCACGGACAGAGGCGCCACAGAGGCACCACGGACAGAGGCGCCACAGAGGCACCACGGACAGAGGCGCCACGGACAGAGGCACCACAGAGGCGCCACGGACAGAGGCGCCACGGACAGAGGCGCCACGGACAGAGGCGCCACGGACAGAGGCGCCACAGAGGCGCCACGGACAGAGGCGCCACGGACAGACGCACCACGGACAGACGCACCACGGACAGACGCATCACGGACAGAGGCGCCACGGAAAGAGGCGCCACGGACAGACGCACCACGGACAGACGCATCACGGACAGACGCACCATGGAAAGAGGCGCCACGGACAGACGCACCATGGACAGACGCACCACGGACAGAGGCACCACGGACAGACGCACCATGGAAAGAGGCACCACGGACAGACGCACCACGGACAGAGGCGCCACGGACAGACGCACCACGGACAGACGCACCACGGACAGACGCACCACGGACAGAGGCACCACGGACAGACGCACCATGGAAAGAGGCACCACGGACAGACGCACCATGGACAGACGCACCACGGACAGAGGCACCACGGACAGACGCACCATGGAAAGAGGCACCACGGACAGAGGCACCACGGACAGACGCACCACGGACAGACGCACCACGGACAGAGGCACCACGGACAGACGCACCACGGACAGACGCATCACGGACAGAGGCGCCACGGACAGAGGCGCCACAGAGGCACCACGGACAGAGGCGCCACAGCCTAACAACAAACCGAGATGACACAAAAGATGGAAATACGTCTGTGTCGCTGTCCAATCAGAACCTTCCCCACCCCCAGACGCTGAGCTCCATTAAATAAAGACCATTTAACCTGTTTCCATGGAAACCTCAATTCACTATTATTATTTCCATGGAAACTCCAGGAGGAAGATTTGAAATCAGAACAATTAATTCAGAATTAAATCATGTAAACGTGTGCCTCCCTCTCTTCTCTCCTTTCTCTCTTTCTCACCCTCCCTCTGTCTCTTCTATTTCTTTCTTCTCTCTCTCGTAGCTTCTTTCTTTCTCTCCTCTTTTCTCTGATTCTCTCTTCCTCTCTCTCTCCTTTTCTTCTCTCCACTTCTTTTCTCTATTTCTTTCTTTTGTCTCTATATTTTTCTCTCTATCTTCCCTCTTTCTCTCTCTCTCTTATTGTTCCCCTCTCCTCTTTTTTCCTCTTTCCCTCTTGCTCTCTCTCATCCATTCACCCTCTTTCCTTTTTCTTTCTTTCTGTCTTTCTTTCTTCTCTATGTCTCTACATTTTTCTCTCTCTCCTTTTTCTCGCTCCCCTCTCCTCTCTTCTTCTCTGACTCTCTCTTTCTTTCCCTCTCTTTTCTGTCGCTCCCAGATAACAGTTTTCTTCCTCCTCCCTCGCTCTCCTTCTCTGTTCTGCCCTGATAACGCTCTCCTTTTGTTTCTCCTCTTTTCCTCCCGCCCCTCTCTCCATCCCTCCTCCCTCGCTCCCTCCATCATTTACACAAAAGGAGCTAAAGAAGCCAGCAGAAATGGAAAAAAGAGGAGAGCGGAAGAGAGGAGGAAAGAGGAAAGAAGAAGAGAGGAAGGAAGAGGAAAAGAAAAGAGAGGAAGAAAGAGGAAAGGAGAAAAAAGAGGAAAAAGGAAAGGAAAAGAGGAGGAAAGGAGATGAGAAGAGGAAAGAGGAAAGGAGAAGAGAGGAGGAAAGAGGAAAGGAGATGAAAGGAGGAAAGAGGAAAGGAAAAGAGGAGGAAAGAGGGAAGGACAAGAGGAAAGAGAAAAGGAAAAGAGAGGAGGAGGAAAGAGGAAAGAAGAAGAGAGGAGGAAAGAGCAAAGGAGAAGAGAGGAGGAAAGAGAAAAGGAGAAGAGAGAAGGAAAGATGGAAGAAGAAGAGAGGAGGAAAGAAGAAAGGAGAAGAGAGGAGGAAAGAGGAAAGGAGAAAAGAGGAGGAAAGAAGAAAGGAGAAAAGAGGAGAAAAGAGGAAAGGAGAAGAGCGGAGGAAAGGAAAAGAGAGGAGAAAAGAGGAAAGGAGAAGAGAGGAGGAAAGGAAAAGAGAGGAGGAAATAGGAAAGAAGAGAGGAGGAAAGAGGAAAGGAAAAGAGAGGAGGAAATAGGAAAGAAGAGAGGAGGAAAGAGCTAAACTCTGTATTCTCCCGTTTAAAGTCTGAAGTTTTCACATGTCCATCACGAGTCGTTCCCCGAGCTCCTGAGCGACTCTCGCCGTTTTTACGGACGGACTTTGAACGGACGTCGAAGTTTATTTTGACACCGTGAGTTTATTTCCTGTTTCCTCTGATAAAAACGCTGAAGTCGCTCAGACGCTGAACTCCACCTCCAGCCGGTTTGGAGCAGCTGAACTCCACCTCCAGCCGGTTTGGAGCAGCTGAACTCCACCTCCAGCCGGTTTGAGCAGCTGAACTCCACCTCCAGCCGGTTTGAGCAGCTGAACTCCACCTCCAGCCGGTTTGAGCAGCTGAACTCCACCTCCAGCCGGTTTGAGCAGCTCGAAGCTCACGACATATGACTGAATATACGAGAACATATGAAACTGTCCCACCGGATGGAAAACCAAACCTGCTCGTGTTTCACTCATGTTTCGCTCGTGTTTCGCTCGTGTTTCGCTCGTGTTTCACTCATGTTTCACTCGTGTTTCACTCGTGTTTCGCTCGTGTTTCGCTCGTGTTTCACTCATGTTTCACTCGTGTTTCACTCGTGTTTCACTCATGTTTCGCTCGTGTTTCACTCGTGTTTCACTCATGTTTCACTCATGTTTCACTCGTGTTTCACTCGTGTTTCGCTCGTGTTTCGCTCGTGTTTCGCTCGTGTTTCGCTCGTGTTTCGCTCGTGTTTCGCTGGTGTTTCGCTGGTGTTTCGCTGGTGTTTCGCTGGTGTTTCACTCGTGTTTCGCTGGTGTTTCGCTCGTGTTTCGCTCGTGTTTCGCTCGTGTTTCGCTGGTGTTTCGCTGGTGTTTCGCTGGTGTTTCGCTGGTGTTTCGCTGGTGTTCCGCTGGTGTTTCGCTGGTGTTCCGCTGGTGTTCCGCTGGTGTTCCGCTGGTGTTTCGCTGGTGTTCTACTGGTGTTTCGCTGGTGTTTCGCTGGTGTTTCGCTGGTGTTTCGCTGGTGTTTCGCTGGTGTTCCGCTGGTGTTTCGCTGGTGTTTCGCTGGTGTTCCGCTGGTGTTTCGCTGGTGTTCCGCTGCTGTTCCGCTGCTGTTTCGCTGCTGTTTCGCTGGTGTTTCGCTGGTGTTCCGCTGCTGTTTCGCTGCTGTTCCGCTGCTGTTTCGCTGGTGTTCCGCTGGTGTTCCGCTGCTGTTTCGCTGCTGTTCCGCTGCTGTTTCGCTGGTGTTCCGCTGGTGTTTCGCTCGTGTTTCGCTCGTGTTTCGCTCGTGTTTCGCTCGTGTTTCGCTCGTGTTTCGCTGGTGTTTCGCTGGTGTTCCGCTGGTGTTCCGCTGGTGTTCCGCTGGTGTTCCGCTGGTGTTCCGCTGGTGTTTCGCTGGTGTTCTACTGGTGTTTCGCTGGTGTTTCGCTGGTGTTTCGCTGGTGTTTCGCTGGTGTTTCGCTGGTGTTCCGCTGGTGTTTCGCTGGTGTTTCGCTGGTGTTCCGCTGGTGTTTCGCTGGTGTTCCGCTGCTGTTCCGCTGCTGTTTCGCTGCTGTTTCGCTGGTGTTTCGCTGGTGTTCCGCTGCTGTTTCGCTGCTGTTCCGCTGCTGTTTCGCTGGTGTTCCGCTGGTGTTCCGCTGGTGTTTCGCTGGTGTTCCGCTGGTGTTTCGCTGGTGTTTCGCTGGTGTTCTACTGGTGTTCCGCTGGTGTTCCGCTGGTGTTTCGCTGGTGTTCTACTGGTGTTTCGCTGGTGTTTCGCTGGTGTTCTACTGGTGTTTCGCTGGTGTTTCGCTGGTGTTCTACTGGTGTTTCGCTGGTGTTTCGCTGGTGTTTCGCTGGTGTTTCGCTGGTGTTTCGCTGGTGTTTCGCTGGTGTTTCGCTGGTGTTTCGCTGGTGTTTCGCTGGTGTTTCGCTGGTGTTTCGCTGGTGTTCTACTGGTGTTTCGCTGGTGTTTCGCTGGTGTTTCGCTGGTGTTCCGCTGGTGTTCCGCTGGTGTTCCGCTGGTGTTCCGCTGGTGTTTCGCTGGTGTTCCGCTGGTGTTTCGCTGGTGTTTCGCTGGTGTTTCGCTGGTGTTTCGCTGGTGTTTCGCTGGTGTTCCGCTGGTGTTTCGCTGGTGTTTCGCTGGTGTTTCGCTGGTGTTCCGGTGGTGTTTCGCTGGTGTTTCGCTGGTGTTTCGCTGGTGTTTCGCTGCTGTTCCGCTGCTGTTCCGCTGCTGTTCCGCTGGTGTTCCGCTGCTGTTTCGCTGCTGTTTCGCTGCTGTTCCGCTGGTGTTTCGCTGGTGTTCCGCTGGTGTTTCGCTGGTGTTTCGCTGGTGTTTCACTGGTGTTCTACTGGTGTTTCGCTGGTGTTTCGCTGGTGTTTCGCTGGTGTTTCGCTGGTGTTTCGCTGGTGTTTCGCTGGTGTTTCGCTGATGTTTCGCTGGTGTTTCGCTGGTGTTTCGCTGGTGTTTCGCTGATGTTTCGCTGGTGTTTCGCTGGTGTTTCGCTGGTGTTTCGCTGGTGTTTCACTGGTGTTTTACTGGTGTTTCGCTGGTGTTTCGCTCATGTTTCACTGGTGTTTCGCTGGTGTTTCACTGGTGTTTCGCTGGTGTTTCACTGGTGTTTTACTGGTGTTTCGCTGGTGTTTCGCTGGTGTTTCACTGGTGTTTCGCTGGTGTTTCGCTGGTGTTTCGCTGGTGTTTCGCTGGTGTTTCGCTGGTGTTTCGCTGGTGTTTCACTGGTGTTTCGCTGATGTTTCGCTGGTGTTTCGCTGGTGTTTCGCTGGTGTTTCGCTGGTGTTTCGCTGGTGTTTCGCTGGTGTTTCGCTGGTGTTTCGCTGGTGTTTCGCTGGTGTTTCGCTGGTGTTTCGCTGCTGTTTCACTCGTGTTTCGCTGGTGTTTCGCTGATGTTTCGCTGGTGTTTCGCTGGTGTTTCGTTGGTGTTTCGCTGGTGTTTCGTTGGTGTTTCGCTGGTGTTTCGCTGCTGTTCCGCTGGTGTTTCGCTGGTGTTTCGCTGCTGTTTCACTCGTGTTTCGCTGCTGTTTCGCTGCTGTTTCGCTGCTGTTTCGCTGCTGTTTCGCTGGTGTTTCGCTGCTGTTTCACTCGTGTAGCTAATTTAACGGCTCGGCAACACTGACTGCGGCTCATGTTGATTAGCGGACACAGAAGAGGTTCGTGAAGGAGCCCGAGGTGTAAATGAAATACAGACCATCAGACTTTTAGTCATTGTCTGTATATTGAATTGAATTTTTTCCACATGAACACAAAGTAATAAAGCAACAATAAAAAAAAACAAATAAACTGACGAAAGCTCAGCTCTCAGTTTTGTTTTGAATTGAGTCTTTCAAGGGGAAGGGGGAAAAAGACCTTCTCTTGCTTAGAGTTCAAGGCATAAATTGCGGCTTGAGAATTGTGTTTTTTTATAATCCACTTGGTAAGTTGCAAAGTTTATGAACGGCGTATGGAAAATTTCATTACTTTTATCCACAGGTCGAGGTGGTGTTTAAAATCCAAGATTTGGAGTCAGTTTTTATGGTCCGCGAAGCAGTGGGAGGAAAAAAGAACATAGTGTCCTACCGCTCTGCGGTCCAGCTCCATATCAGTTTATGTGGTTGGGTGAAGAGTCGGTGGAGTTGTCGGTGGTTTCCGTCCATACACAAAAAACCTAAAAGGACAAAACACAAATAAATATTTCATGAATATATTAATGTAAACGAATATGACAAATAAAAACGATGCATGATTCACATACATGAGAAAAAGACACAATCATGGTATTGACCATTATCCAGTCATGAATAATTAATGAATTAATTATAATTAATATCATTATTCATGCTAGAATTAACTCAAAATTCTGATGAATTATCTATTAAATACATCAGTAATCAATTACTATAGTAATTAAATTATTCAGTCATTCATTTAAGACAAGTGCACTTAATTCACATATTCAGAAATCCCAATATTGGTCCAAATACTCACACAGAGTGTATCGATCACATAGTGTTGCGCAACAACAGGAAAACACGTAGCTACAGATTCATTGGTTCTGATTGTAAACAAAACGTCTTAAGGCATTTAGCGTTCGCTAAATAAAGTCCTTAACTGGGCTAAACATCACAGAAGGCGGATCCATATATTTAATATTTGGTTAAATTAAAGTGCTGCCTGTAATTTGGCTTCATTACAATACACAAAAAAAAGCAATGTAAGAATTTTACCTGAGTTTTCCGGGGCAAACCCAACACTCCGTGCACGGCCTGATCTGTTCACATGCGCGGAGGTTATGAAGATCTGCAAGGAGCACGTGGCGACTTTAGTTCATAAAACGGGTTTGCGATGGTTTAGACAGTTGAAAGTTTCTGTCGTAGTTTATTTGACGTTGGCAAAAGTCTTACCTTAACATGCAGAGTGAACGGCGCGGATTTACTCTGAGCCGCAAGTGTAAAAAAAAAAAAAATTTTTTAAAATTAGATACTATCTCGTTATTTCGAGGTAAATCAAGAATGTAAAAAAACTTTTTTTTTTAAATATTATCTCATTATTTCGAGATATTATCTCGATATTTCGAGATAAATCAAAAATGTTAAAAAAAAATTCTTAATTTAAAAAAAATATATTATCTCATTATTTCGAGATATTATCTCGTTATTTCGAGATATTATCTCGTTATATCGAGATAACATTTAATATTGTCTAAGGTTGATATTGATTATTATTGTGATATTATTGTAATATTGTTATGAGCCACTAGAGGGCAGACGATGATAGCAGACGGCAGAGCGGTGTGTACAGATACACGGCTCTGGCAAACTTTCCTCATAATGGTCACATGACAATCTAGTGATACCACTAGTTATGGGTTTATGGCACGAATGTGATTTCATACGTGATACATACGTAATAAGTTTCATAAATTACTGTTAGAGGTGTAAAACAACGGCGGTACAAACACTCCACGGTTTTCTACCGAACCCATTTTCTTGTATCACTGGAATGTTGAGTGTGTTGAGCCGCTTCTGTCTGACGCGGCTCCGCCACAGAGACCGTAAGGGAAACAGAGAGAGGCTGAGTGTGAGAGAGGAAGAGAAGCCGCTGCACGGGGAGGTCTGAGGGCGTTAAACTGTCTGAACATGCAGCATTATTCATCTTAGAGCGAGAGATTCTCTTGTTTAAGGTTTAATGGAGTAAAGCTCATTTAACCCATTTTAACATGGAGATTGGCTGAAATTCGGGACAGGGGTTTGATGAGCTCTAATTTGCTTTTCTTTACAAACTTTAAGATATTTTGTTTACACACAAAATGGAAGAAAGAACAAAACACAAAAGTAAACCACAATTCGGGGTGTTGAACTGCCCAGATGACGTTTAAAGTTATAGGTACTCGAGTAGTGACTTTTGAATGGGCGTCTGCCAGAGCCGTGTATCTGTACACACTGCTCTGCCGTCTGCTATCGTCTGCCCTCTAGTGGCTCATAACAATATTACAATAATATCACAATAATAATCAATATCAACCTTAGACAACATTAAATGTTTTCTCGAAATAATGAGATAGTATCTCGAAATAATGAGATAGTATCTCGAAATAATGAGATAGTATCTCGAAATAACAATACAATATCTCAAAAAATATATATATATATACATTTTTTTCATATATATGTTTTTACACTTCTGAATTATCTCAAAATAACGAGATATTATCTCGAAATAACGAGATAATATCTCAAAAAAAAAATTCTTTTTTTTTTGCACTTCTGAATTATCTCGAAATAACGAGATAATATATATATATATATATATATATATATATATATATATATATATATATATTTTTTTTTTTTTTTTTTTACACTTGCGGCTCAGAGCCACCGTACGAACAGACCTGGCCACAGCCACAGCGGAGGGAGGGGAAGTCAAGTGCAGGAAGTTGAAGGAAAGGGAAAGTTCGGGCAGCGGCACAGGAAGTGGACCCACCAAAATAAAAGTCTGTCTTAAATGCCGGTTACGTTCTTCTTGTGTTCGTCTCGTGTTTCGCTCTTGTTCTGTGCGTGTTTCGCTCATGTTTCTCTCGTGTTTCACTCGTGTTTTGCTCGTGTTCTGCTCATGTTCCGCTCGTGTTTTGCTCGTTTCGCTCATGTTTCGCTTATGTTTCGCTCGTGTTCTGCTTGTGTTCTGCTCATGTTTCGCTCGTGTTTTGCTCATGTTTTGCTCGTGTTTTGCTCATGTTTTGCTCGTGTTCTGCTCATGTTTCGCTTGTGTTTCGCTCATGTTTCGCTCGTGTTTTGCTCATGTTTTGCTCGTGTTCTGCTCGTGTTTCGCTTGTGTTTCACTCATGTTTCGCTCATGTTTTGCTCGTGTTCTGCTCATGTTTCGCACGTGTTTTGCTCATGTTTCGCTCGTGTTTTGCTCGTGTTTCACACATAAACACACAGAAACACAAACACAAAAAGAAGAGAGTGACTAACTGAAAAACTGTTGGCTAATGCTAACGCTAAAGCTAATGCTAATGCAGCAGAGCCGTGCGTTTTATTGGCTGAAAGAAGCAGCTGCAGCGCCACCTGGAGACACGGTGTTTTCCCTGGACACACTGTGGGCACACTGTGGGCACACTGTGGGCACACTGTGGGCACACTGTGGGCGCACTGTGGGCGCACTGTGGGCGCACTGTGGGCACACTGTGGGCACACTGTGGGCACACTGTGGGCACAGGTTCACTGACGGAATATGACATGAACGTACTTTACATTATTTTCCGTTTTGGTAAAAGGTTCATAACACAAATCCTCCACCCGTCTGTTTGCTGAATGTCCAGTTGGTCACGTGGCCTCGTTTACGTGGGATTATTTTCGGATTATCACCACGGTAAATATGGCGTCTGCGGTCGAGCTTCCGACAAGAGTGAGTCCTTTCACCGAGGCCACGGCACCTGCGGGAAGTCGCCCAATCAAACGCAAACCTGCACAACAACTGTCAGTCGTTTTTGCTTCGTTTGTGCTGCAAAAAGTTTTGTTTGTGCGATTCTGGTTCTTCAGATATTCACAGATTTATTTTCGGCCGATGACGTCGTCCAAAACTTCAAAGTGTGAAATAAAACTCAAACAACAGAAAATTATAGAAAACGTTTGTATTTGGAAAAGTCTGTTTCAGTCTTTAGTCATTTGCTTTTGATTCATATTTTCTAGAATAACTTTTCCTCAGCCTCAGGTCGTTTCTCTTCACTAGTTTTGTGGAGTTTGTCTCCGTCAGCTGAGCAGAAATGACGTCCTGTAATTACCACAGAAATAATAATGAAGAATTTTAGAAATAAACTCACACAAATGAAACTGTCACAGCACAAAACAGCACAAACCAAATACAAACGACTGACATCATTTTCTTCTGTTTTGAGGCTGTTTCACATTCTGAGGTTCTGGACGACGTCATCGACCAAAATAAAACTGTGAATATCTGAAGAACCAGAATCACACAAACTGAACTTGTTGCAGCACAAACGACTGACTCCATTTTGGGCGTTTTCGAGCATTTTGAAGCTTCCTGTGGGTCTGACCCCAGTTTGACCTGTAAAAGAATCATTAATTTCTCCAAAACTAAAGAAGCACAAACTGAACTTTCTGCAGCACAAACGACGGACAGAGTTTTTGTGCAGGTTTGCGTTTGATGGGGCGACTTCACGCAGGAGGCCACGGCGAGGACAAACCAGGGCCACAGAAAAGGCGGAGGCTTCCATTGCAGTCCGGGATAAATCCTGTCTTCCTGGCGTTAAAACAAAACTCCGATGAAAGCCAAATTTGAGTGACAGAGCTTCAGACAGAGCGGGGCCTCCGGTTAGCGTGGTTAGCATGTGCTGTGTTAAAAGATGCACGTCCGCCTCCCGCTCAGGAAATAAACTCTGGGATAAACGGATAATTCATATTTAATCTTCTCTGCGCTCATTAAGAAAAAACAAAAGCGGCTCGTTAAGGCTGTGATTAATCTGACAGTGAACTAAAATGATTTGGTCGGGTGTACTATACACACTATACACATGTACTATACACACTATACACATGTACTATACACATGTACTATACACACTATACACATGTACCATACACACTATACACATGTACTATACACATGTACTATACACACTATACACATGTACCATACACACTATACACATGTACTATACACATGTACTATACACACTATACACATGTACTATACACATGTACTATACACACTATACACATGTACTATACACACTATACACATGTACTATACACATGTACTATACACACTATACACATGTACCATACACACTATACACATGTACTATACACATGTACTATACACACTATACACATGTACTATACACATGTACTATACACACTATACACATGTACTATACACGTGTACTATACACACTATACACGTGTACTATACACACTATACACGTGTACTATACACACCATACACGTGTACTATACACACTATACACATGTACTATACACACTATACACATGTACTATACACACTATACACATGTACTATACACACTATACACATGTACTATACACACTATACACATGTACCATACACACTATACACATGTACTATACACACTATACACATGTACCATACACACTATACACATGTACTATACACACTATACACATGTACTATACACACTATACACATGTACTATACACACTATACACATGTACTATACACACTATACACGTGTACTATACACACTATACACGTGTACTATACACACTATACACGTGTACTATACACACTATACACGTGTACTATACACACTATACACGTGTACTATACACACTATACACGTGTACCATACACACTATACACGTGTACCATACACACTATACACGTGTACTATACACACTATACACGTGTACTATACACACTATACACGTGTACTATACACACTATACACGTGTACCATACACACTATACACGTGTACCATACACACTATACACGTGTACCATACACACTATACACGTGTACCATACACACTATACACGTGTACTATACACACTATACACGTGTACCATACACACTATACACGTGTACCATACACACTATACACGTGTACCATACACACTATACACGTGTACTATACACACTATACACGTGTACCATACACACTATACACGTGTACTATACACACTATACACGTGTACTATACACACTATACACGTGTACTATACACACTATACACGTGTACTATACACACTATACACGTGTACCATACACACTATACACGTGTACTATACACACTATACACGTGTACTATACACACTATACACGTGTACTATACACACTATACACGTGTACCATACACACTATACACGTGTACTATACACACTATACACGTGTACTATACACACTATACACGTGTACTATACACACTATACACGTGTACTATACACACTATACACGTGCACTATACACACTATACACGTGCACTATACACACTATACACATGCACTATACACACTATACACATGCACTATACACACTATACACATGTACTATACACACTATACACATGTACTATACACACTATACACATGTACTATACACACTATACACATGTACTATACACACTATACACATGTACTATACACACTATACACATGTACTATACACGTGTACTATACACACTATACACGTGTACTATACACACTATACACGTGTACTACACACACTATACACGTGTACTATACACACTATACACGTGTACTATACACACTATACACACATGTACTATACACGTGTACTATACACACTATACACGTGTACCATACACACTATACACGTGTACTATACACACTATACACGTGTACCATACACACTATACACGTGTACTATACACACTATACACATGTACTATACACACTATACACATGTACTATACACACTATACACATGTACTATACACACTATACACATGTACTATACACATGTACTATACACACTATACACATGTACTATACACACTATACACATGTACTATACACACTATACACATGTACTATACACACTATACACATGTACTATACACACTATACACATGTACTATACACACTATACACATGTACTATACACACTATACACATGTACTATACACACTATACCCACTGTACTATACACATGTACTATACACACTATACACATGTACTATACACACTATACACATGTACTATACACACTATACACATGTACTATACACATGTACTATACACACTATACACATGTACTATACACACTATACACATGTACTATACACACTATACACATGTACTATACACACTATACCCACTGTACTATACACATGTACTATACACACTATACACATGTACTATACACACTATACACATGTACTATACACACTATACACATGTACTATACACACTATACCCACTGTACTATACACATGTACTATACACACTATACACATGTACTATACACACTATACACATGTACTATACACACTATACACATGTACTATACACACTATACACATGTACTATACACACTATACCCACTGTACTATACACACTATACCCACTGTACTATACACATGTACTATACACACTATACACATGTACTATACACACTATACACATGTACTATACACACTATACACACACTATACACACTATACACATGTACCATACACACTATACACATGTACTATACACACTATACACACACTATACACACTATACACATGTACTATACACACTATACACATGTACTATACACACTATACACATGTACTATACACACTATACACATGTACTATACACACTATACACATGTACTATACACACTATACCCACTGTACTATACACACTATACACATGTACTATACACACTATACACATGTACCATACACACTATACACATGTACTATACACACTATACACATGTACTATACACACTATACCCACTGTACTATACACACTATACACATGTACTATACACACTATACACATGTACTATACACACAATACACATGTATTATACACACTATACACATGTACTATACACACTATACACATGTACTATACACACTATACACATGTACTATACACACTATACACACTATACTATACACACTATACACATGTACTATACACACTATACACACTATACACATGTACTATACACACTATACACATGTACTATACACATGTACTATACACACTATACACACTATACTATACACACTATACACATGTACTATACACACGATACACATGTACTATACACACTATACACATGTACCATACACACTATACACATGTACTATACACACTATACACACTATACTATACACACTATACACACTGTACTACACACACTATACACATGTACTATACACACTGTACACACTGTACACACTATACACACTATACACACTGTACACACTGTACAATAAACACTATACACACTATACACATGTTCTATACACACTATACACACTATACACACTGTACACACTGTACAATAAACACTATACACACTATACACATGTTCTATACACACTATACACATGTTCTATACACACTATACACACTATACACATGCACGACAAGATTAAAATCAAGTCAGTCTACAGTGCAGACACCTGGGACACTTATAAGTACAAAAATAAAAGAATAAATTAATATGTACGTAAATACTAGTGCAAGACATAAAAAAGTCTAGGACACCCAAGACTACAACACTCACTGTACTGTATTAAATATTGCACTGCATTTAAATATTGCACTCAGTCACCCAGGTCCAGGGTGGTTAGGGTGGTCCAGTTGGGAGCTGTCCATGGTGGGAACTGTCCGGGGTGGGAGCTGTCCAGGGTGGGAGCTGTCCATGGTGGGAACTGTCCATGGTGGAAGCTGTCCAGGGTGGGAGATGTCTGGGTTGGGAGCTGTCCTTATTGGAAGCTGTCTGGAGTGGGACCTGTGAAGGGTGGGATCTCTCCGTGGTGGCAGCTGTCCATGGTGGGAACTGTCTGTGGTGGGAGCTGTCCATGGTGGGAGCTGTCAGGTGTGGGAGCTGTCCATGGTGGGATATGTCCATGGTGGGATATGTCCATATTGGAAGCTTTCTGGGGTGGGACCTGTCAAGGGTGGGATTCTCTCTGTGGTGGCAGCTGTCCATGGTGGGAACTGTCTGGGGTGGGAGCTGTCCATGGTGGGATATGTCCATATTGGAAGCTTTCTGGGGTGGGAGTCGTCCAGGGTGCGAGCTGTCCAGGGTGGGAGCTGTCCATGGTGGGAGCCGTCCAGGGTGGGAGCCGTCCAGGGTGGGAGCTGTCCAGGGTGGGAGCTGTCCAGGGTGGGAGCTGTCCATGGTGGGATATGTCCATGGTGGGATATGTCCATATTGGAAGCTTTCTGGGGTGGGAGTCGTCCAGGGTGCGAGCTGTCCAGGGTGGGAGCCAACCAGGGTGGGAGCTGTCCAGGGTGGGAGCTGTCCATGGTGGGAGCCGTCCAGGGTGGGAGCCGTCCAGGGTGGGAGCTCTCCGTGGTGCGAGCTGTCCAGGGTGGGACAACCTTTCTATCTTTATGGAGACCAAACCAGACCAAGTTCCTGGTCAGATCTGTTGAGAGACGACCCCGCTCACAGTCAGAATGTCTGATTTTCTAGGGATTTTTGAGCTCTAAAACCACGAGATTGAACAAAAGTAAAGTAGATCTATTTAACGTCACACTGTGGAATATTCAAGGCAGAGCCGTGATGTGTCCATGTTTCTTCAGACATATTTTTGTCTCCAGACAAGGGTGAGTCATACAGTTGTAGGGAGTATTATCTGTGACGTAAGTGTGAGTTGTTGTGCAGTTGTAGGGAGTATTCTTTTTTTTTGGTCTTTTTGTTTGTTTGTTACTGTGTGCATTGCATCTCCACAGTAACCGCTGAGCATTCCACCACAGACGTGCATGCAGAACACCCCCAGAGCGGCCCAGACCAACTGCAGCGAGCTCATCCGAACGAGGGAACAGCGAACGACGAGGAAGATGGGATTATGCAAATGAGGGAGGGAGGAGAGAGGAGAGAGAGAGAGGGAAGGGGGGAAGAGAGAGGGAAAATGAGAGGGCGACAGATAGAGAGGGGGAAGGGAGAGAGATAAGAAGAAAAAAGGGGAGAGGGAGACTTCAAAGAGGCAAGAGCTGAGATGGAATTAGTGCAACACTAATCCCACTGCAGGAGAGAAAAAAGAGAGAGAGGGAGGAGAGAGAGAGAGATAGGGAGGAGAGAGGGAGAGGGAGAGAGAGGAGAGAGGGAGAGAGAGGGAGAGAGAGAGGAGAGGGAGAGAGAGAGGAGAGAGGGAGAGAGAGCGAGAGAGAGGGAGAGAGAGAGAGAGGGAGAAAGGGAGAGGGAGAGAGAGAGGGAGAGAGGGGGAGAGAGAGGGAGAGAGAGGAGAGAGGGAGAGAGAGAAGGAGAGAGAGAGAGAGAAGAGAGAGGAGAGAGAGAGGGAGAGAGAGAGAGAGAGAGAGAGAGGAGAGAGAGAGAGAGAGAGAGAGAGAGAGAGAGAGAGAGAGGAGAGGAGAGAGAGGAGAGAGAGAGAGAGAGAGAGAGAGAGAGAGAGAGAGAGAGAGAGAGAGAGAGAGAGGAGAGAGAGAGGAGAGAGAGAGAGAGAGGAGAGAGGGAGAGAGAGGAGAGAGAGAGAGGGAGAGAGAGAGGGAGAGAGGGGGAGAGAGAGGGAGAGAGAGGAGAGAGGGAGAGAGAGAAGGAGAGAGAGAGAGAGAAGAGAGAGGAGAGAGAAGAGAGAGGGAGAGAGAGAAGAGAGAGAGAAACAGTTCGTCCGTTTGATGTGAAGCCCGATTTACTCACACGCTGAGGTCCACCCTGTGATGTCACGAGTTTTCACGTGGAGGAATATCGTACTGCTCTCTCTCCTATGTGAAAACTGCCACCTTGTGACATCACAGGGTGGACCTCAGCGTGTGAATGAGTGACTGTGAGGACAGAGCAGAGTGCAGTACCGCTCCCGGGAGAGGAGAGCGACACACACGCAAAGAGAGAAAGAGGGAAGAGAGAGCGGGAGAAGACAGAGAGGGAAGAAAGAGAGAGAGAAAGAGAATGAAGAAAGAGGGAGAGAGAGGAGAGTGAAAGGGGAAAAAGGAGGGAGAGAGAGGAACAGAAATAGACAGGAGAGAGAGAGAGATGAGAAACGAGTATGGTGGAGAGAGAGAGAAAGCAGTGCAAGCAGAAGGAAAGAAATGGACTGAGACAGACAGAGAGAGAGAGGGAGAGATGGAGGAGAGGAAAACAGTTCCTGGTTACATGTGAAGCTCGATTTATGGTCGTGCGTCAAATCGTCTGTGTCGCCTCAAACAACTCGTTTGTCGTTCGTTCATTCATTTTTCAAAACAAAACCATCCATCTTCTTCCGCTTATCCGGGGCCGGGTCGAGGGGGCAGCAGTCTAAGCAGGGGCTCCCAAGCTTCCCTCTCCCCAGACACTTCCTCCAGCTCCTCCTGGACCCCGAGGTGTTTCCAGGCCGAGAGACAGAGTCCCTCCAGTGTCCTGGGTCTTCCCCGGGGCCTCTTACCGGTGGGACATGAACACCTCCCGAGGGAGGCGTCCAGGAGGCATCCGGACCAGATGCCCTCCCCTCAGCTGCTCCTCTCGATGTGGAGGAGCAGCGACTCTACTCCGAGCTCCTCCCGTGTGACCGAGCTCCTCACCCTCTCTCTAAGGGAGCGCCTGGCCACTCTGCGGAGGAAACTCATTTCGGCCGCTTGTATCCGCGATCTCGTTCTTTCGGTCATTACCCAGAGCTCATGACCATAGGTGAGGGGAGGAATGTAGATTGAGGTAAATCGAGAGCTTTGCCTTTCGGCTCAGCTCCTCTTCACCACAATGGTCCGATACAGCGACTGCATCACTGCCGACGCCGCACTGATCCGCCTGTCAACCTCACGCTCCATCCTCCCCTCACTGTGAACAAGACCCCGAGATACTTGAACTCCTCCACTTGAGGCAGAGACTCCCCACCCACCCGGAGAGGGCAATCCACCTTTTTCCGGTCGAGAACCATGGCCTCGGATTTGGAACAGCTGATTCTCATCCCAGCCGCTTCACACTCGGCTGCAAACCGCCCCAGTGCTGCAGGTCCTGGTTCGATGGAGCCAACAGGACAACATCATCCGCAAAAAGCAGCGCTGAGATCCTGTGGTCCCCGAACTGGACCCCCTCCGGCCCCTGGCTGCGCCTAGAAATTCTGTCCATAAATACAATGAACAGAACCGCTGACAAAGGGCAGCCCTGGAGTCCAACATGCACCGGGAACAGGTCTGACTTACTGCCGGCAATGCGAACACAGCTCCTGCTCCGGTCATACAGGGACCGGACAGCCCTTAACAAAGGGCCCCGGACCCCATACTCCCGAAGCACCCCCCACAGGGCACCACGAGGGACACGGTCGAATGCCTTCTCCAGGTCCACAAAACACATGTGGACTGGTTGGGCAAACTCCCATGAACCCTCGAGCACCCGATGGAGGGTGTAGAGATGGTCCAGTGTTCCACGACCAGGCCGAAAACCACACTGCTCCTCTTGAATCCGAGGTTCGACTATCGGCAGGACTCTCCTCTCCAGTCCCCTGGCATAGACTTTACCGGGGAGGCTGAGGAGTGGGATCAAAACAAAATCAAATGACTCTTTTCTTCATTATCTTCGTTATCTCCAAAACCAAAATGAAGAAAATGGATAAAGATTCATTTTTTCACTTTTCGATTTTGTGTTTAAACGAATAATGGAAAAAACGGAAAACGGCCGTTTCCCGTTTCCCGAACCAAACTCCTGGTCCTGATATCCAGGCTAAATCAGACCTATACCAGGACGGAACCAGGTCTAATCCAGGACTAAACCATGTCTAAACCAGGACTAAACCAGGACTAAACCAGGACTAAACCAGGTCTAAACCAGGTCTAAACCAGGACTAAACCAGGACTAAACCAGGACTAAACCAGGACTAAACCAGGACTAAACCAGGACTAAACCAGGGTAGAGTGCTGCACTCCCGTGGGACCTGACACAAAGGTGCCCTACGGGACACATTTCGGAGCTAACTAGGGATGTTCTGAAGAACCACAGAACCACTACCAAACCGTGTACAAATCGCACCCTCGCCGTCAGTCACCAACATAGGAGAGCAAACGGTTTAGTCGTGTCTCCAAAGCGACTCCAGCGACACTCGCAGCCTGTGTCCCAGTGTATTCTGCTGCTCTCACCTGCGTCATGAGCCTGTGTCCTCGTCTTTATAGATGATGTTCGTGTTATAGTTCAGGCTCCTGTGTCCTCGTCTTTATAGATGATGTTCGTGTTATAGTTCAGGCTCCTGTGTCCTCGTCTTTATAGATGATGTTCGTGTTATAGTTCAGACTCCTGTGTCCTCGTCTTTATAGATGATGTTCGTGTTATAGTTCAGACTCCTGTGTCCTCGTCTTTATAGATGATGTTCCTGTTATAGTTCGAGGCTCCTGTGTCCTCGTCTTTATAGATGATGTTCATGTTATAGTTCAGGCTCCTGTGTCCTCGTCTTTATAGATGATGTTCGTGTTATAGTTCAGGCTCCTGTGTCCTCGTCTTTATAGATGATGTTCGTGTTATAGTTCAGGCTCCTGTGTCCTCGTCTTTATAGATGATGTTCATGTTATAGTTCAGGCTCCTGTGTCCTCGTCTTTATAGATGATGTTCGTGTTATAGTTCGAGGCTCCTGTGTCCTCGTCTTTATAGATGATGTTCATGTTATAGTTCAGGCTCCTGTGTCCTCGTCTTTATAGATGATGTTCGTGTTATAGTTCAGGCTCCTGTGTCCTCGTCTTTTTTGATTATTTTAATTTTTTAGTTCAGTCTACTGTTTCCTCGTCTTTATAGATGATGTTAGTGTTATAGTTCAGGCTCCTGTGTCCTCGTCTTTATAGATGATGTTCGTGTTATAGTTCAGGCTCCTGTGTCCTCGTCTTTATAGATGATGTTCGTGTTATAGTTCAGGCTCCTGTGTCCTCGTCTTTATAGATGATGTTCATGTTATAGTTCAGGCTCCTGTGTCCTCGTCTTTATAGATGATGTTCATGTTATAGTTCAGGCTCCTGTGTCCTCGTCTTTATAGATGATGTTCGTGTTATAGTTCAGACTCCTGTGTCCTCGTCTTTATAGATGATGTTCGTGTTATAGTTCGAGGCTCCTGTGTCCTCGTCTTTATAGATGATGTTCGTGTTATAGTTCAGGCTCCTGTGTCCTCGTCTTTATAGATGATGTTCGTGTTATAGTTCAGGCTCCTGTGTCCTCGTCTTTAGATGATGTTCACCTCCGTGGACTAGGATGGACATTTGGACACAGCCATAAATTTCAGAAATGTCACCTATAGCAACCATAATGGGCCAAACTTGTACCATAGGTAGGATTAGATTATCAAACGAAATAACTCTTTTATTGAGTTAAATGAAGGTTCAAAGTGTCATAAAAAGTTCTTCCTTGTCCGCGAATTGTCTCTGCATTTTGAATGGAGACGTATGACATGCAGGCATTTTGGACTTTACAACTTTTCTTCCCAAACTCTCACTGAACTGATGTCAAACTGTGATATATTTCCAGGACAGAGACTCTGCTCCAAACCAAACCAGAATCAGAACATGAAAACCCGTCACATGAACTTTCACTTTAAGGTCCAGATCACTGTTCTCTGACCGTTTCCTCGTCACAAACACACCTGGAGTCCTGTTTTGTTTCATTCACACACGTTTAACACGCAAACCCTTCTTCTCTCGAACTGAAAACGCCCTGTTCCACCTTGTGACGTCATCATGTGGCGATATAGGAAACGCTCCACACACCTTCACTAGAATCTTTTGGATCATTTTTTTTTCCAGCCCTGAAGTTGCCAATCTCTGCTGAACTGGAGGGGAAAAGGAGCTGAAAACAACCACCTCGTGACATCACAAGGTGGAATAGAGAGTTCGGAGCTTTGAAGATGTAGACAAACAAATAAAAAAGAGATCCTCAAACACGTGTGAATGAAACAGACACGACTCCAGCTGTGTTTGTGACGAGGAACAGTAGAACGTTCACATGTTTCGTTGATCTGAGGCGGTGAAATCCTGCTGAGTCCGTGCGTCTGGTGTTTGCATATTCTCCACGTGTCTGGGCGGGTTTCCTTTGGCTTCCCCTATCAGCCGTCAACTGTATTAAAGAATATTAATTACAGACAGTCAGAGTGAAAAATGGGATAGAATAATTTTAAGTTTTTTTTTATTTTTTTCATCAAATACACTGTATATAAACAAACAAATGATTCCAAAAATCCACACGAGAAAAGAGATTTGTAAACCACATTGGGACCGAAATTACTCGATTTTCAACAGTCAGTGAAGCTTCTGAAGTATCAGAAACTGGACTCAGATCTGAACCGGTCTCAGTCTCAGCCGGGTCCTCTCTCTAGCGCCGCCTCTGGCCCTGACCTGAAACAACAGGACACAGCACAACAACAGGTCAGAAACCAGGACTAAACCAGGACTAAACCAGGACTAAACCAGGACTAAACCAGGACTAAACCAGGACTAAACCAGGACTAAACCAGGACTAAACCAGGACTAAACCAGGACTAAACCAGGACTAAACCAGGTCTAAACCATGTCTAAACCAGAACTACACCAGGACTGAACCAGGACTAAACCAGGACTAAACCAGGACTAAACCAGGTTTAAACCAGAACTACACCAGGACTGAACCAGGACTAAACCAGGTCTAAACCAGGTCTAAACCAGGTTTAAACCAGAACTACACCAGGACTGAACCAGGACTAAACCAGGACTAAACCAGGACTAAACCAGGACTAAACCAGGTTTAAACCAGAACTACACCAGGACTGAACCAGGACTAAACCAGGTCTAAACCAGGTCTAAACCAGGTTTAAACCAGAACTACACCAGGACTAAACCAGGACTAAACCAGGTCTAAATCAAGTCTAAATCAGGTCTAAACCTGGTCTCTCACAGTCACAGAAGTCAGGCAAAAGAACCCAGATCCGGACCAAGACCAGGACTTGTTTGTGGGTGCGTGAGATCTAAATTCTGATTGAATGTCACACATTTTACATCTGACACTAGTCTGGAGCAAAAAAACATGAACATAAAAATGTAAAATCAGACATTTACCTGAACACACCAACTCCACACCCCGGGAAGTGGAGATGGATGAATCAATGACACACCGTCTCACTGAAGACTTCTTCACACAATGAGGGCTGAGCCACCACCCAGAACTCTGTGGAAAATCCTCTTTGTGTTTTCCATTAACAGCAGAGCCACAGTCCAGGTCTCTGCACACAACAGCTGTGTCCTCCTGCTCCCAGAGTCCAGAGGGCACCACCCGTCTCCACTCTCCTCTGAATTTCACCTCCACAGTCCCAGCACAGCGACTGGCCCCTCCCACCAGCCTGAGCGGCTCTGAACAGACAAGAGACAGAGTGAAGCCCCGCCCCTTTCCCTGTGCACTGAAGCCCCGTCCCTTTACCTGTGCACTGAAGCCCCGCCCCTTTACCTGTGCAGGTGAGGTTCACAGCGGCTCCAGAGGAGCAGGTCCTTGAGTCGGAGCGGGGACAGTCCATCAGAGCAGACTCATGGCCCTCACAGTGGAACGTCTGCCCCAGAGGAGAGAGCGCCCCCTGGAGGAGAGAAGGAGCCCCACAGCCCAGCTCCCTGCACAGCACCTCTGCCCCCCGCTGGCCCAAGTCCCCGTCACAGACCCCGGTCCAGGACGCGTTCCAGATCTGCACTGATCCTGAGCACAGACCGGACCCCGAGACCAGACCGGACCCCGAGACCAGACCGGACCCCGAGACCAGACCGGACCCCGAGACCAGACGCACAGAGTCTGTGGACACACACGAGACATCAGCACTTTGAGCCAATAAGACGCACACATTTAGTTTATGTATTTATTCAAAATAAGGCCAGTGCAAAAGACGCTCAGTGCCACATTTAGCTCCAAGCTCCTTTCCATCTGCAGTCCTTGAGCAGGTACAAAATACATTTAAAAAAAACTATTTACACATTACAATTCATTGTCATCAGTATCCTCTAAAATGTACTTTTACCAATTTTAGTATTTGGAGCGAGACATGAATCTTGTGTTTTTTTAGTATTTGGAGCGAGACATGAAGCTTGTGTTTGTTAGTATTTGGAGCGAGGCATGAATCTTGTAGCCATTTGTCTAAACTATCGAGGGCTAGTGCATGTTGTCAGCCTCTGTCACGTTTCTCCCATGGGTATAAATGAGCGTGTCATCACATTTGTATTTCCACAACTGCACAAACAGCGGGTAAGTCCCAAGATAG
Source organism: Odontamblyopus lacepedii (assembly GCA_034769755.1). Lineage (NCBI taxonomy): Eukaryota > Metazoa > Chordata > Actinopteri > Gobiiformes > Gobiidae > Odontamblyopus > Odontamblyopus lacepedii. The sequence goes on from CM068352.1 coordinate 40,628,501, forward strand.
AGCCCTGTGGAATTCCTATCGTACAGGGCTTTAAGGACGAACGACACTCTGTGATTGATGTGAAAGACATGACTGCATCCATATTAACATGTTTCCAGATAGATTACATTTTGTAAGTTTTGACAACAACACTGCAGGATTCACAGTATCAAATGTTTTTTTTAAGGTCCGAGAATAATGCTGAAACCACTCGCCTGTTATCCAATTCAGTGTTGATCTTTTCAGTAAAATAACACACACTGTTGCGGACAAACGGCGTGCCGGGAGCACGTGTGTTTGTGATTGTCAGAGCCCCTCAGGCACCGGTGACCTCATCCGCCACTCCCTGAGTGGCCGCCCCCTTCCCCTCCCCTTGGTGTTTCCGGAGTGGAGACAGGTGTGCTGGAGCCGATCCTCAGCTGAGCCCCATCTTCAATCAACCACTGGTTAAAGGCCACCCGAGCCAGCTCAGGGCTGCCAGATCGTCATACTTGCTCTGTCAGTGTTATGTTCCAGCTCCTTTTGAAATCCTTACCTGTGACTCGTGTACTTACCTTATCCCTCTGCCTCAGATCTCCATGCTCCAGCCGCCTGCTCCAGTCTCCAGCTCCAGTCTCCTGCACCCGACCCGCTCCTGTCTCCGTCTCCTACCTGCTCCAGTGTCCTGCAACCCCTGTCCGGATCCGTTTATTCCTAAGATTATTTTGTAATAAATACCCGTCTACACCCTTTGACTCGTGTCTGCTCTTGGGTTCCTTGGCTCTCCGTAACAGTGATGCGCTGTGTCCATGGGTCCTGACGAGTGCACAGGCTGCTGAGAGGTGCTCCCAGTTTAGTTTAGATTAGTTTCTTTATTTAACTAGACAGGGACAGTGCACAATCTACATTAACCTTAACAGGAGAGATGCTTGTACCAGGTTGTTACGTCAGAGCTCATTTCCACCTGTCGTCCCCGGGCAGGTTGATGTTATCGCTCATAAATACACATACAAAGAGGACGTCTTTATAATGACCGGTGCATCATTAAAATTCTGTATCCTCATTCATACCCAATTCTCTCAGCACCTTAAAATCATCATCCTTATCAAAAGTCATCATTCAATTCATTCTCTCCAGAACATCTCCACACACTCCTCAGTCCACATTATGGGCGCACGTTTGGTTTGAAAGGAGACATTTTCTGGCGGTCCCAGACACCGGTTCAAGTGTAGTGCCCACAGGAGCAGCCATAATGAAATATGATGGCACTTGTTGAGTGTCAGACCTCGAGTCCATGAAAAGACCGAGTCCAAAGGCACCAGTCCGATATCTATTAAATATCTACTGAGTGGTGGGACAGGTGTGGTTCTTAGTGCGGTGGGCGCTCCTCTGTGGGTTTAGCAGCCGGAGACAAGGCTGCGGAACTTTTGTTGTCGTCCACGGTCTTCGTTGAATGTGGGCGTGAGTTTGCTGAAGCAGAGTTCACTGCTTTCCTTGTATTAGTGACATCGGCACACATGCGGAGCTCGTATGGTGAAGGGGTGCATCTGTGCGAGCATTGGCCACCGTGCAGTGTTTTGGCCCACCTCTACCCAGGCCAGGGTCCCAGTCGTGCCTGGGCAAGGGTCGATTACGCTTACACTGGTACCACGCTTTGGATGACACCCCCATCTCTACACCTCCCAGACGCCCAATCCACACCTCACCACACACCACCCCCACACCCACAGAGGAACCCAGGCCAGTGCCCAGAAGTTCTCTGATGACGCTGCAGTGGTTGGGTGTATCAGAGAGGGTCAAGAGCTGGAGAAATTTCACCTAAACAAGTCTCTTGGACCAGACCAAGTGAACTTCCGAGTGCTGAGGACATGTGCAGCACAGCTCACAGGGATTCTGCACTTTGTCTTCACCCCGAGTCTGAAGCTTGAAAGGATCCCGGTGCTATGGAAGACCTCATGCTTTGTGCCAGTGCCCAAGAAGTCTATTTCATCTGGACTTGATGAATTCAGACCAGCTGCTCTGACGTCTCATGTCATGAAAGTGTTTCAGAGACTTGTTCTGGCTCAGACCTCATCCCTGGTGGCACCATCCCTGGATTCTCTACAGTTTGCCTATCAGTGCCATTTAGGCATGGAAGATGCAATAATCTATCTTCTGCAGGGGGCTCATTCACACTTGGATGATTTCTCCAGTACCTTTAATACAACCCAGCCCTTTCTGATGAGTGAGAAGCTGCACAGGATGGGTGTCAGCTCCTTCATTCTCCTGGATTACTGACTACCTGTCAGGTAGGCCTCAGTATGTGGTCAGTAATGTAGGGTACAGGGTACAGTCCTGTCTCCCTTTCTGTTCCCTCTGAACACCTCTGATTTCCAGTATAGCTCCGGGTCCTGCCACCTGCAGAAGTTCTCTGATGACGCTGCAGTGGTCGGGTCTATCAGAGATGGTCAGGAGCTGGAGAACAGGACACTGATTGTAAATTTTGTGGAGTAGTCCCAGGCAAACCATCTGCTCCTGAACGTTGACAAGACCAAGGACCTGGTGATTGACTTCGGGAGGAAGAGGACACCAGCGGAGCCCGTCACCATCCAGGGCCTTGACATGGAAATAGTGACTGCTACAAGTAGCTTGACTGTGTAGAAGAAGAGCATGAGGAGACTCTACTTCCTGAGAAAACTCAGAACTTTCAATGTGTGCAGCGAGATCCTGGAGATCTTCTCCCAGTCTGTGGTGCCAGCTCCCGGTATTTTGCTGTGTTCTGCTGGGGAAGCAGCTCCAGTAAAAGCGACATTGGGTGGATTGACAAACTGATCTGATCATCTATGAGCTGGAGACATTTGTCACAGTGACGGAAAGGAGGACACAAACTGCTCTCCATCATGGACACTCCTGCTCACCCACTGCACCAGACTATAGAGAGACAAATAATACTCCCTACAACTGTACAACAACTCACCCTTGTAACAGATAGCATTATGTCCTGTCAATCATCATATCATTTTCTTACTTACCTTTCTATTTTATGTGGACTTGTACATACACATTTATATAATTATGTCTTATTTCACCACTGACTCTTGCTCTGTTTTGCTACTTATTTAGAATTTAGAATGTATACCACAATAAACTGAAAAACATTTGTGGTGGTAGAGCCTTCTCACAATCTGAGTGAGACACTGTGGCTCCCAGAAAACAGTGCGTAAGGGCAAACGTAACTGATTATTGAGTCACCAATGATAAATGTTTTTGGGGGAACCGTAGCTGTGGCTGAAGATCAGTTGGTGGGTTTGTGAGGTGTGGATCATCACCATGCGTCACTGCTGTAGTGCAGATATGCATCTGTGGTAACTACTGGAGCAAAAAACCATGAAAAAACATAACATTTTACCTGAACACATCATCTCCAGACCCAGGGAAGAGGAGGTGGATGAATCAGAGACACATCCTCTCACTGAAGACCTCTTCATACATTCAGATCTGACCTCCCACACAGGACTCTGTGGAAAATTCTCTCTGCGTTCTCCATAAACAACAGAGCCACAGTCCAGGTCTCTGCACACACCAGCTGCGTCCTCCTGGTCCCAGAATATAGAGGGCGCCACCCGTCTCCACTCTCCTCTGTGTTTCAGCTCCACAGTCCCAGCACAGCGATTGGCCCCTCCCACCAGCCTGAGCGGCTCTGAACAGACAAGAGACAGAGTGAAGCCCCGCCCCTTTACCTGTGCACTGAAGCCCCGCCCCTTTCCCTGTGCACTGAAGCCCCGCCCTTTTACCTGTGCAGGTGAGGGTGACAGCGGCTCCAGAGGAGCAGGTCCTTGAGTCGGAGCGGGGACAGTCCATCAGAGCAGACTCATGGCCCTCACAGTGGAACGTCTGCCCCAGAGGAGAGAGCGCCCCCTGGAGGAGAGAAGGAGCCCCACAGCCCAGCTCCCTGCACAGCACCTCTGCCCCCCGCTGGCCCAAGTCCCCGTCACAGACCCCGGTCCAGGACCCGTTCCAGATCTGCACTGATCCTGAGCACAGACCGGACCCCGAGACCAGACCAGACCCCGAGACCAGACCGGGCCCTGAGACCAGACGCACCGAGTCTGTGGACACACACGAGACATCAGCACTGTAGTGCAGATATATATCTGTGGTAAGTATAGATGTGTGTGTTACACTCCTCTGGAATAACTAGTAAAAACATCAGAGAGAAGTAAAACTGTAAGATCAGAGTTTTACCTGAACACACCACCTCCAGACCCCGGGGATAGTCCTCAGGTGAATCCCAGGCACATCCTCTCACTGCAAACTTCCTCACACAGTCAGCTAGGACCCTCCACACAGGATACACTGGAAAATCATCTCTGCGTTCTCCATAAACAGCAGAGCCACAGTCCAGGTCTCTGCACACAGCAGCTGTGTCCTCCTGCTCCCAGTATCCATAAGGCACATCCATCCGCCTCCACACTCCTCTTTCTTTCATCTTCACAGTCCCAGCACAGCGACTGGCCCCTCCCACCAGCCTGAGCTCTGAACACAATAGAGACAGAGTGAAGCCCCGCCCCTTTACCTGAGCAACACACACATACTCCTCTCAGGGAGCAGGGGGGTCATTAAGCCCGTTAAGTGCAAATCCGGGCTAACTTCGATAAGCGAGAGTTCAGTTCCATGACTCTCGCTAACATGAATCTCCACTGCGTTACTGGGGTAACATATGCGTCTGAACTACCCTGCTCCAGGCTAACTATAGCCGGTGAAACAAAGCCTGTCCCATTTCATTTTGTGCAGCCTTCAAATGCAGCCTTAAAACCGGCCTCATTTCCATAGAGATCGGGCCGTGAATGAAGGCGACATCCCAGGATCCTTCGCAGCCTCCAGTATCCCAGCATGCACCGAGTGGCGACAGGAGCAAAAACACAGAGTGAAAACAGGGAGAAAATGTAAGTACACACTTTTAACTATAGGAAATCAACACTAACACAACTGTACATGTAAAATATAGCCATAACTCCACAAAACTGTCACATAAGTTTGTTTTTAACTGTGTGAACCTTGGAGCTTTGAACTAAAAGTTTGGCTAGTAATCTGCAGCACAATAAAGTCCACTCAAACTTTCCTATTTGGACAGATTTCCATCAAACACTAATATTTTTTTTTTTACTGTTAGGGGAAATGACCATGGAGTGATTAAGGAGGAAGAAAGGCCACATTTTCATAGACAAGAGTAGCTCGGAGGTAAGGTAGAAAACACACATTACTTCATACATTAAACTTAAAACACACAGTGTAACTAGATTGTTTATTGAAGCTTATATATACTTGTTAATCACATAATAAGTCTCCAACATGTCATTCATTCTGGGAATACATTATCTAGACACCTGTGTCTGTTAGGCCTGTTAGGCCTGTCACATTTCATACAACACAGACAAAACTGAAATGTTTTATATGAATTTTTCTTTCTCATCTGCAGCCTCCTGGATGAGGACACATCACACTGCTGGGGCCACAGAACTGTTGGCTGATGAGATGCTCACGATTCATGAAATGGGTCAAATGCAGATGACAAAGTGAAGCTAAGACTGTGCTGGAGGTGCTGAGCCAGACTCCTGCCCCTGATTAGGTATGGGGCATACGTGGCATTGAAAAATCCGGTAATTATAAGGGCTGCAAATGTTCTTGCTCATATTGAAATCATGATTTCCATCCATCTTCTCCTGCTTAATCCAGCTGGGTCGCGGGGGCAGCTTGCTTGCATGATTTAAGCTGTGAAAATACTTAGTCTTTCTCAAATGTGTGGGATTCCTGTATTAATTTAGCTGTTTTGAGTTATATAAACTGCATTTGTATGTGAATGCACACACTCTGTGAACCTCATTTTCCTGTAATATTTTTTGTAGTTTGGTAGTAGCTCTTCTTACTCCAGAAGACAGGAAATGCATCAGACTCTGGCCCAAGTACACTGGGCCATGTGTCCACTGTCCATGTGCAGACCCACTGAGAAAGAGGTCCAGACCCACTGAGGAGGAGGTCCAGACCCACTGAGAAAGAGGTCCAGACCCACTGAGGAGGAGGTCCAGACCCACTGAGAAAGAGGTCCAGACCCACTGAGAAAGAGGTCCAGACCCACTGAGGAGGAGGTCCAGACCCACTGAGGAGGAGGTCCAGACCCACTGAGGAGGAGGTCCAGACCCACTGAGGAGGAGGTCCAGACCCACTGAGGAGGAGGTCCAGACCCACTGAGAAAGAGGTCCAGACCCACTGAGGAGGAGGTCCAGACCCACTGAGGAGGAGGTCCAGACCCACTGAGGAGGAGGTCCAGACCCACTGAGGAGGAGGTCCAGACCCACTGAGGAGGAGGTCCAGACCCACTGAGAAAGAGGTCCAGACCCACTGAGGAGGAGGTCCAGACCCACTGAGAAAGAGGTCCAGACCCACTGAGGAGGAGGTCCAGACCCACTGAGGAGGAGGTCCAGACCCACTGAGGAGGAGGTCCAGACCCACTGAGGAGGAGGTCCAGACCCACTGAGGAGGAGGTCCAGACCCACTGAGGAGGAGGTCCAGACCCACTGAGGAGGAGGTCCAGACCCACTGAGGAGGAGGTCCAGACCCACTGAGGAGGAGGTCCAGACCCACTGAGGAGGAGGTCCAGACCCACTGAGGAGGAGGTCCAGACCCACTGAGGAGGAGGTCCAGACCCACTGAGGAGGAGGTCCAGACCCACTGAGGAGGAGGTCCAGACCCACTGAGGAGGAGGTCCAGACCCACTGAGAAAGAGGTCCAGACCCACTGAGGAGGAGGTCTAGACCCACTGAGAAAGAGGTCCAGACTCACTGAGGAGGAGGTCCAGACTCACTGAGGAGGAGGTCCAGGCCCACTGAGGAGGAGGTCCAGACTCACTGAGGAGGAGGTCCAGACTCGGTGAGGAGGAGGTCCAGACCCACTGAGGAGGAGGTCCAGACTCACTGAGGAGGAGGTCCAGACCCACTGAGGAGGAGGTCCAGACCCACTGAGGAGGAGGTCCAGACCCACTGAGGAGAAGGTCCAGACCCATTGAGGAGGTCCAGACCCACTGAGAAAGAGGTCCAGACCCACTGAGGAGGAGGTCCAGACCCATTGAGGAGGAGGTCCAGACCCACTGACAAAGAGGTCCAGACCCACTGAGGAGGAGGTCCAGACCCACTGAGAAAGAGGTCCAGACCCACCGAGGAGGAGGTCCAGATCCACTGAGAAAGAGGTCCAGACCCACTGAGGAGGAGGTCCAGACCCACTGAGAAAGAGGTCCAGACCCACTGAGAAAGAGGTCCAGACCCACTGAGAAAGAGGTCCAGACCCACTGAGGAGGAGGTCCAGACCCACTGAGGAGGAGGTCCAGACCCACTGAGGAGAAGGTCCAGACCCATTGAGGAGGTCCAGACCCACTGAGAAAGAGGTCCAGACCCACTGAGGAGGAGGTCCAGACCCACTGAGAAAGAGGTTCAGACCCACTGAGGAGGAGGTCCAGACCCACCGAGGAGGAGGTCCAGATCCACTGAGAAAGAGGTCCAGACCCACTGAGGAGGAGTTCCAGACCCACTGAGGAGGAGGTCCAGACCCACTGAGGAGGAGGTCCAGACTCACTGAGGAGGAGGTCCAGACCCACTGAGAAAGAGGTCCAGACTCACTGAGGAGGAGGTCCAGACTCACTGAGGAGGAGGTCCAGACTCACTGAGGAGGTCCAGACCCACTGAGGAGGAGGTCCAGACCCACTGAGGAGGAGGTCCAGACCCACTGAGAAAGAGGTCCAGACCCACTGAGGAGGAGGTCTAGACCCTAATAGTGAAAGAGGTCCAGACTCACTGAGGAGGAGGTCCAGACTCACTGAGGAGTGAGGTCCAGGCCCACTGAGTGAGGAGGTCCAGACTCACTGAGGAGGATGTGTCCTAGACTCGGTGAGGTCCTAATAGTGATGTGTCCAGACCCACTGAGTGATGAGGTCCAGACTCACTGAGGAGGAGGTCCAGACCCACTGAGGAGTGATGTGTCCAGACCCACTGAGGAGGAGGTCCAGACCCACTGAGGATGAAGGTCAGACCTAATGAGTGATGTGTCCAGACCCACTGAGAAAGAGGTTCAGACCCACTGAGGAGATGTGTCCAGACCCATTGAGGAGGAGGTCCAGACCCACTGAGAAAGAGGTCCAGACCCACGGAGGAGGAGGTCCAGAACCACTGAGAAAGAGGTCCAGACCCACTAGGAGGATGTGTCCAGACCCACTGATGTGTCCTAATAGTGATGTGTCCAGACCCTAATAGTGAGGTCCAGATCCACTGAGAATAGAGATGTCCAGACCCACTGAGTGATGTGTCCAGACCCACTGAGAATGATGTGTCCTAAGACCCACTGAGTCCTAATAGTGATGTGTCCAGACCCACTGAGAAAGAGGTCCAGACCCACTGAGGAGGAGGTTCACACCCACTGAGAAAGAGGTCCAGACCCACTGAGGAGGAGGTCCAGACCCACTGAGGAGGAGGTCCAGACCCACTGAGAAAGAGGTCCAGACCCACTGAGGAGGAGGTCCAGACCCACTGAGGAGGAGGTCCAGACCCACTGAGAAGTAGGACCAGTGTCCTAATAGTTATTTGTTGTAATAGTGATGAGTCCTAATAATGATGTGTCCTAATAATGATGTGTCCTAATAGTGATGTGTCCTAATAGTGATGTGTCCTAATAGTGATGAGTCCTAACAGTGATGTGTCCTAACAGTGATGTGTCCTAATAATGATGTGTCCACACAGTTTAGGTTTTACTGTATATATACATATTAGTTGAAGAAAATTTACACATTAAACAGAAATTAAACTGACAAGATGCTCTACAAATATGAACATTAGTGAGGACGTCAGCTGCACTCGCTGAGCATCGATCGTGGGTCTCCCACGGGACACACTGGAACACTTCCTCTGCTCCATAGACATTTCTTGGAAATGCTGATGAAAACATGACAAACTGAACGCTCTCACGCTGCGGCCTGAACGGGCTTATAGAACTTAACTTTCACATTTAAGCACTCGGCTCTTCTGCCACGTCATGTCTCACGCCTTAGTAATTACGAGTGTATTTCCTTCTTTGTAATTGTGTGTTTATATTCCTTGGAGAGTTCTAAAAGTATTGTTTGTTCGATATGATCACGTTTTCGACAATCGCCTGTTCTGGGCTCCTTATGTCCCCTGTGCACACGCCTAATGACGTTGAAGCTGATGCTCATCCAAACAAGGCTTCATCACTTAAGCACTGCTGTTTAGCCACATTAATGGAATACCCCTCAGGTTGTGCGTCAGACTCCTGCTCTGTGTGAGTGTGTTGCTGAGTGGTTCTTACCTGGTGAGTTGTTGCTTTCTGCCAGGACCCCTGCACACAGGACCCCTGCACACAGGATTCATGTTACATAATGGCAGCTGTTGGTCACATGACACAGAGCTTTGTACAAAATGTCCACTGTTCTCAACCTTAACTACAGGAATAGGAAGAGACTGTGACACCGTGACACTGCTGGGTCCAACTCAGTTCACACAATGACTTAAACCCGACTTTGTCAAATTTTGATAAAACTTGATACATAGGTAAATCATAGCCAGGAAAGTCAAAATTTCAAATTGCATTTACTCAGCAACTACTGGTCCAATATCAAAAAGAAAAGATCATAAGGAATCCAAATCTTATTTTTGCATTTGAGTACTTTTGAGATTAATTACCTTTTGACCTATATTTTGACCTTTTGAAATTGACAATAAGGGACACACCCGACCTCAATAAATGTTAAAATGTCCTAAATTATTCTGCACAACAGAGTTTCATACCTTGTTATTGTAAAGAACCGAAAATGGCCATTTGTTTCTTTTTCAGTTGGAAGCATTAGCATATTACTTGAATCAAAAATTTGTTCCAGTACAAACATCTGAACAGGTCAAGTTCCATTTGAACACAGGACCTTTATCTGATCGGAGCTTCATAATTCTGCTTCCATTGAACGTGAGTTTGTGGAGAGTTTGTGCTTCAGTTTCTTTGCAGATAATAATAATAATAATAATGCATCAGTTTTATACAGCGCTTTTCTGGACACTCAAAGACGCTTTACAGAGCATTATTCACTCACTCCAGACCCGGTGGTGTAAACTACTATTGTAGCCACAGCTGCCCTGGGGCAGACTGACGGAAGCGAGGCTGCCAATCTGCGCCATCGGCCCCTCCGACCATCACCATCACTCACGCACACACCACTTTCATACTAGGCAATGTGGGTGAAGTGCCTTGCCTAAGGACACAACGACAGTTTTTGCAACTGGCCCCACTGTGGCACCTGGAATTCCTTGTGGTCTCCCATCCAAGTACTAACCAGGCCCGGCCCTGCTTAGCTTCTGAGATCTGACGGGATCAGGCTTTGACGAGCCGGTATGGCCACACAGATGTCAGAATCTCCTCCCAGAGGATGGGAACTGCCTCCTGCCTTCACAGATCTTTGGCTTGAGGAGCTCCAGAGGTTCTCAGTCGGGTTGAGGTCAGGGGAGGAGTTTCTCTTCTTTTAACAGCTGATGATGCAGAGGGATTCCTCACAGCAGGAGATGGAACATTGTTCTGCATGATGATTTTTCTACGGAAACCACGGTTCTTCTTCATGTACCATAAAAGAACGTGGTCAGTCAGAAACTCCACATACTTTACAGAGGTCATTTTCACATTTTCAGGGACCCTAAAGGGGCCCCAGCTCTCTCCCTATGACTCCGGCCCAAAATGTGACTCCTCTTCCTCTCTGACATCACAGCCTTGTTGAGACATGGTCCCATCCAAAAACCCTCCGCCGCTCCATCCATCTGGACCATTCAGGGCTGCACGGCCCTCATCAGTGAGCACGACTGTTTGAAAATGAGTTTTCATGTATTTCTGGGTGCCCTGGAGCTTTTTCTGACTGTGAGCATTGTTTAAAGGTGGCCCAGTAGAAGGTTTGCGGTCTGGTGTGTGCGGTTCACAAGTGGTTCCTTCTTGAGTGCAAAGGCTTCCATCAAAAGTGACAGATACTCACAAGAAAACGTGTAGTCCTCAGTCCCACAATGCACACATTATTACGGTGGGATCTGGACTCCAAATCTTCACACATCCAGTCCGTCCAAATCTTTGGACATGGTCTGTGCCTTGGCACGGACAGTTGCCATATGATCTGTAAAAGTGGAAAATGACTGCTCCACCTCAACAATATACCTGAGCCCCGTGACATCTTGTAAGCACACGCAGCTCAAGTGTGCACTAAGCTTCTTGCATTTCAGTTTTTTCAACTTGTGTTTTTTTTTCACAATTGCTTTTGATTATTTCAGTTGATTAATTTCTTTACACAGCAAACTCTATTCAACACAAGGGTAATTTACTGATGGTCCCTAACCAGCGTACTTCACGGGGCTTTGGAGTACAGTTCCTCGCATCGTGATAGAGCGAGCAGACACTGGCAACCTCCGCTGTTGGTGTGGAGGCCAATATCCAACGTCTAACGTGAGACTAACTTCCAACTTTATATTAAATAAAGTCTGTGAAGAAGAAGAACGAGAACTCACCCCAACACCAGAGGGACGGGAGCAGCACCCTGAGGAACATGTTCAAGAGCCGGGTCTGAAGCAGGGCTGAACCAGGGCAGAAACAGGACTGAAGCAGGGCTGAAGCAGGGCTGAAGCAGGGCTGAAGCAGGGCTGAAGCAGGGCTGAAGCAGTTTATTGTTCTGTCTCACACTGGAAGAGAGAGAGGAGACACAGGGAAAGAGAGATTTCATGGGATTCTGTTCACACTGCCACCGAATTCTCGCCTTTCTCCGCGCTCTTTGGATGGATGGTTTTGCGAGGATTCACAAGCCTGATTTTTTGGTGGTTCCCCCACAAGCACTTGGTGTCCTACACACTGTGCGTAATGTGCATGTCACATTACGCACAGTGTGTAGTGTGCATGTCACAGACTCACAGATTCTCACAGACTCTCACAGACTCTCACAGACTCTCACAGACTCACAGACTCTCACAGACTCTCACAGACTCTCACAGACTCACACAGACTCTCACAGACTCACACAGACTCACACAGACTCACACAGACTCTCACAGACTCTCACAGACTCTCACAGACTCTCACAGACTCACAGACTCTCACAGACTCACACAGACTCTCACAGACTCTCACAGACTCTCACAGACTCTCACAGACTCTCACAGACTCACACAGACTCTCACAGACTCTCACAGACTCTCACAGACTCTCACAGACTCACAGACTCTCGCAGACTCTTACAGACTCACAGACTCTCGCAGACTCTTACAGACTCACAGACTCTCACAGACTCACACAGACTCACAGACTCTCACAGACTCTCACAGACTCTCACAGACTCACACAGACTCTCACAGACTCTCACAGACTCACACAGATTCTCACACTCACAGACACTCACAGACTCAAAGACTCTCAGACTCTCACAGACTCTCACAGACTCACAGACTCTCAGACTCTCACAGACTCTCACAGACTCTCACAGACTCTCACAGACTCTCACAGACTCTCACAGACTCTCACAGACTCTCACAGACTCTCACAGACTCTCACAGACTCTCACAGACTCTCACAGACTCACAGACTCTCACAGACTCTCACAGACTCTCACAGACTCTCTCAGACTCTCTCAGACTCTCTCAGACTCTCTCAGACTCTCACAGACTCTCACAGACTCTCTCAGACTCTCACAGACTCTCACAGACTCTCTCAGACTCACAGACTCTCACAGACTCTCACAGACTCTCACAGACTCTCACAGACTCTCACAGACTCACAGATTCTCACAGACTCTCAGACTCTCACAGACTCTCACAGACTCTCACAGACTCTCACAGACTCTCACAGACTCTCACAGACTCACACAGACTCTCACAGACTCTCAGACTCTCACAGACTCTCACAGACTCTCACAGACTCTCAGACTCTCACAGACTCACAGACTCTCACAGACTCACAGACTCTCACAGACTCTCAGACTCTCACAGACTCACAGACTCTCACAGACTCACACAGACTCTCACAGACTCTCTCAGACTCTCACAGACTCTCACAGACTCTCACAGACTCTCACACTCACAGACTCTCACAGACTCTCACAGACTCTCACAGACTCTCACAGACTCACAGACTCTCTCAGACTCTCACAGACTCACAGACTCTCACAGACTCACACAGACTCTCACAGACTCTCTCAGACTCTCACAGACTCTCACAGACTCTCACAGACTCTCACACTCACAGACTCTCACAGACTCTCACAGACTCTCACAGACTCACAGACTCTCACAGACTCTCACAGACTCTCAGACTCTCACAGACTCTCACAGACTCACAGACTCTCGCAGACTCTTACAGACTCGCAGACTCTCGCAGACTCTTACAGACTCACAGACTCTCACAGACTCACACAGACTCACAGACTCTCACAGACTCTCACAGACTCTCACAGACTCTCACAGACTCACAGACTCTCTCAGACTCTCACAGACTCACAGACTCTCACAGACTCACACAGACTCTCACAGACTCTCTCAGACTCTCACAGACTCTCACAGACTCTCACAGACTCTCACACTCACAGACTCTCACAGACTCTCACAGACTCTCACAGACTCACAGACTCTCACAGACTCTCACAGACTCTCAGACTCTCACAGACTCTCACAGACTCACAGACTCTCGCAGACTCTTACAGACTCGCAGACTCTCGCAGACTCTTACAGACTCACAGACTCTCACAGACTCACACAGACTCACAGACTCTCACAGACTCTCACAGACTCTCACAGACTCACACAGACTCTCACAGACTCTCACAGACTCTCACAGACTCACACAGACTCTCACAGACTCTCACAGACTCACACAGATTCTCACACTCACAGACACTCACAGACTCTCACAGACTCACAGACTCTCACAGATTCTCACAGACTCTCAGACTCTCACAGACTCTCACAGACTCTCACAGACTCTCTCAGACTCTCTCAGACTCTCTCAGACTCTCTCAGACTCTCACAGACTCTCTCAGACTCTCTCAGACTCTCTCAGACTCTCTCAGACTCTCTCAGACTCTCTCAGACTCTCACAGACTCTCAGACTCTCACAGACTCTCACAGACTCTCTCAGACTCTCACAGACTCTCACAGACTCTCACAGACTCTCACAGACTCACAGATTCTCACAGACTCACAGACTCACAGACTCTCACAGACTCTCACAGACTCTCACAGACTCTCACAGACTCTCACAGACTCTCACAGACTCACAGACTCTCACAGACTCTCACAGACTCTCAGACTCTCACAGACTCTCACAGACTCACAGACTCTCACAGACTCACAGACTCTCAGACTCTCACAGACTCACACAGACTCTCACAGACTCTCACAGACTCTCACAGACTCTCACAGACTCTCACAGACTCTCTCAGACTCTCTCAGACTCTCTCAGACTCTCACAGACTCTCACAGACTCTCACAGACTCTCACACTCACAGACTCTCACAGACTCTCACAGACTCTCACAGACTCTCACAGACTCACAGACTCACAGACTCTCACAGATTCTCACAGACTCTCAGACTCTCACAGACTCTTACAGACTCTTACAGACTCTCACAGACTCTCACAGACTCTCACAGACTCTCACAGACTATCACAGACTCTCAGACTCACACAGACTCTCACAGACTCTCACAGACTCTCAGACTCTCACAGACTCACAGACTCTCACAGACTCACACAGACTCTCAGACTCTCACAGACTCTCACAGACTCTCACAGACTCTCACAGACTCACAGACTCACACAGATTCTCACAGACTCTCAGACTCTCACAGACTCTTACAGACTCTCACAGACTCACAGACTCTCACAGACTCTCACAGATTCTCAGACTCTCAGACTCTCAGACTCTCACAGACTCACAGACACTCACAGACTCTCACAGACTCTCACAGACTCACAGACTCACAGACTCACAGACTCACAGACTCTCACAGACTCACACAGACTCTCAGACTCTCACAGACTCTCACAGACTCTCACAGACTCTCAAAGACTCTCACAGACTCAGACTCTCACAGACTCACACAGACTCAGACTCTCACAGATTCTCACAGACTCTCAGACTCTCACAGACTCTCACAGACTCTCACAGACTCTCACAGACTCTCACAGATTCTCAGACTCTCAGACTCTCAGACTCTCACAGACTCACAGACACTCACAGACTCTCACAGACTCTCACAGACTCTCACAGACTCACAGACTCACAGACTCACAGACTCTCACAGATTCTCACAGACTCTCAGACTCTCACAGACTCTCACAGACTCTCACAGACTCTCACAGACTCTCACAGACTCTCACAGACTCTCACAGACTCTCACAGACTCACAGACTCAGACTCTCACAGACTCACACAGACTCACAGACTCTCACAGATTCTCACAGACTCTCAGACTCTCACAGACTCACACAGACTCTCACAGACTCTCAGATTCTCACAGACTCTCACAGACTCTCACAGACTCAGATTCTCACAGACTCTCAGACTCTCACAGACTCTCACAGACTCTCACAGACTCTCTCAGACTCACAGACTCTCACAGACTCACAGACTCTCACAGACTCTCAGACTCTCACAGACTCACAGACTCTCACAGACTCTCCCAGACGCTCACAGACGCTCACAGACACAGACTCTCACAGACTCACAGACTCTCACAGACTCTCACAGACTCTCACAGACTCACAGACTCTCACAGACGCTCACAGACTCACAGATTCTCACAGACTCTCGCAGACTCTCACAGACTCTCACTAACTCACACAGACTCTCGCAGACTCTTACAGAATCTCGCAGACTCTCGCATACTCTCGCAGACTCTTACAGACTCTTACAGACTCTCGCAGACTCTCACAGACTCTCGCAGACTCAGACTCTCGCAGACTCTTACAGACTCTCGCAGACTCTTGCAGACTCTCGCAGACACTTGCAGACTCAGACTCTCACAGACTCTTACAGACTCTCGCAGACTCTCGCAGACTCACAGACTCTTACAGACTCTCGCAGACTCACAGACTCTTACAGACTCTCGCAGACTCACAGACTCTTACAGACTCTCGCAGACTCACAGACTCTTACAGACTCTCGCAGACTCACAGACTCTTACAGACTCTCGCAGACTCACAGACTCTTACAGACTCTCACAGACTCTTACAGACTCTCGCAGACTCTTGCAGACTCAGACTCTCACAGACTCTTACAGACTCTCGCAGACTCTCGCAGACTCACAGACTCTCACAGACTCTCGCAGACTCAGACTCTCACAGACTCTTACAGACTCTCGCAGACTCTCGCAGACTCACAGACTCTTACAGACTCACAGACTCTTACAGACTCTTACAGACTCTCACAAACTCTTACAGACTCTCGCAGACTCTTGCAGACTCACAGACTCTTGCAGACTCACAGACTCTTACAGACTCTCACAGACTCTTACAGAGTCTCGCAGACTCTTGCAGACTCACAGACTCTCACAGACTCTCAGACTCTTACAGACTCTCGCAGACTCAGACTCTCACAGACTCTTACAGACTCTCGCAGACTCTTGCAGACTCACAGACTCTCACAGACTCTTACAGACTCTCGCAGACTCTTGCAGACTCACAGACTCTTACAGACTCTCGCAGACTCAGACTCTCACAGACTCTCACAGACTCTTACAGACTCTCGCAGACTCAGACTCTCACAGACTTTTACAGACTCTTACAGACTCTCGCAGACTCACAGACTCTTACAGACTCTTACAGACTCTTACAGACTCACAGACTCTTACAGACTCTCGCAGACTCTTGCAGACTCACAGACTCTTACAGACTCTTACAGACTCTTACAGACTCACAGACTCTTACAGACTCTCGCAGACTCTTACAGACTCACAGACTCTTACAGACTCTCGCAGACTCTTACAGACTCTTACAGACTCTCGCAGACTCTTACAGACTCACAGACTCTTACAGACTCACAGACTCTTACAGACTCTCGCAGACTCTTACAGACTCTCGCAGACTCTTACAGACTCACAGACTCTTGCAGACTCACAGACTCTTACAGACTCTTGCAGACTCTTGCAGACTCTTACAGACTCTTACAGACTCTTACAGACTCTCGCAGACTCTTACAGACTCTTACAGACTCTGGCAGACTCTTACAGACTCTGGCAGACTCAGACTCTCACAGACTCTTACAGACTCTTACAGACTCTGGCAGACTCTTGCAGACTCACAGACTCTTACAGACTCTCGCAGACTCAGACTCTCACAGACTCTTACAGACTCTTACAGACTCTGGCAGACTCTTGCAGACTCACAGACTCTTACAGACTCTTACAGACTCTTACAGACTCGCAGACTCTTACAGACTCTTGCAGACTCTTACAGACTCACAGACTCTTACAGACTCACAGACTCTTACAGACTCTCGCAAACTCTTACAGACTCTCGCAGACTCTTACAGACTCTCACAGACTCTTACAGACTCACAGACTCTCGCAGACTCAGACTCTCACAGACTCTCACAGACTCTTACAGACTCTTACAGACTCTTACAGACTCTTACAGACTCACAGACTCTCGCAGACTCAGACTCTCACAGACTCTCACAGACTCTTACAGACTCTTACAGACTCTCACAGACTCTTACAGACTCACAGACTCTCGCAGACTCAGACTCTCACAGACTCTCACAGACTCTTACAGACTCTTACAGACTCTTACAGACTCTTACAGACTCTTACAGACTCTCGCAGACTCAGACTCTCACAGACTCTCACAGACTCTTACAGACTCTTACAGACTCTCGCAGACTCTTACAGACTCACAGACTCTCGCAGACTCTCGCAGACTCTTACAGACTCTCGCAGACTCTTACAGGCTCTCGCAGACTCTTACAGACTCTCGCAGACTCTTGCAGACTCACAGACTCTTACAGACTCTTGCAGACTCTTACAGACTCTTACAGACTCTTGCAGACTCTTACAGACTCTTGCAGACTCTCGCAGACTCTTGCAGACTCACAGACTCTTACAGACTCTCGCAGACTCTTACAGACTCTCGCAGACTCTTACAGACTCTCGCAGACTCTTACAGGCTCTCGCAGACTCTTACAGACTCTCGCAGACTCTTGCAGACTCACAGACTCTTACAGACTCTGGCAGACTCACAGACTCTCACAGACTCTTACAGACTCTGGCAGACTCACAGACTCTTACAGACTCTTGCAGACTCTTACAGACTCTCACAGACTCTTACAGACTCACAGACTCTTACAGACTCTCGCAGACTCTTACAGACTCACAGACTCTTACAGACTCTCGCAGACTCTCGCAGACTCTTACAGACTCTTGCAGACTCACAGACTCTTACAGACTCTCGCAGACTCTCGCAGACTCTTACAGACTCTCGCAGACTCTCGCAGACTCTTACAGACTCTCGCAGACTCTTACAGGCTCTCGCAGACTCTTATAGACTCTCGCAGACTCTTGCAGACTCACAGACTCTTACAGACTCTTGCAGACTCTTACAGACTCTTGCAGACTCTTACAGACTCTTACAGACTCTCGCAGACTCTCGCAGACTCTTACAGACTCACAGACTCACAGACTCACGCAGACTCTCACAGACTCTTACAGACTCTCGCAGACTCTTACAGGCTCTCGCAGACTCTTACAGACTCTCGCAGACTCTTGCAGACTCACAGACTCTTACAGACTCTTGCAGACTCACAGACTCTTACAGACTCTCGCAGACTCTCGCAGACTCTTACAGACTCTCGCAGACTCTCGCAGACTCTTACAGACTCTCGCAGACTCTCGCAGACTCTTACAGACTCTCGCAGACTCTTACAGGCTCTCGCAGACTCTTATAGACTCTCGCAGACTCTTGCAGACTCACAGACTCTTACAGACTCTTGCAGACTCTTACAGATTCTTGCAGACTCTTACAGACTCTTACAGACTCTCGCAGACTCTCGCAGACTCTTACAGACTCACAGACTCACAGACTCACGCAGACTCTCACAGACTCTTACAGACTCTCGCAGACTCTTACAGGCTCTCGCAGACTCTTACAGACTCTCGCAGACTCTTGCAGACTCACAGACTCTTACAGACTCTTGCAGACTCTTACAGACTCTTGCAGACTCTTACAGACTCTTACAGACTCTCGCAGACTCTCGCAGACTCTTACAGACTCACAGACTCACAGACTCACGCAGACTCTCACAGACTCTTACAGACGCTCGCAGACTCTTACAGGCTCTACAGACTCTTGCAGACTCTCGCAGACTCTTGCAGACTCACAGACTCTTACAGACTCTTGCAGACTCTTACAGACTCTTGCAGACTCTTACAGACTCTTACAGACTCTCGCAGACTCTCGCAGACTCTTACAGACTCACAGACTCACAGACTCTCGCAGACTCTCGCAGACTCAGACTCTCACAGACGCTCACAGACTCTCGCAGACTCACAGACTCTCACAGACTCTTACAGACTCTTGCAGACTCTTGCAGACTCTTGCAGACTCTTACAGACTCTTACAGACTCTTACAGACTCTTGCAGACTCTTGCAGACTCTTGCAGACTCTTGCAGACTCTTGCAGACTCTTGCAGACTCTTACAGACTCTTACAGACTCTTACAGACTCTCACAGATGCTCACACAGACTCTTACAGACTCTTACAGACTCTTGCAGACTCTTGCAGACTCACAGACTCTTACAGACTCTTACAGACTCTCACAGACGCTCACAGACTCTCGCAGACTCACAGACTCTCACAGACTCTTACAGACTCTTACAGACTCTTGCAGACTCTCGCAGACTCACAGACTCTTACAGACTCTTGCAGACTCACAGACTCTCACAGACTCTTACAGACTCTTGCAGACTCTTGCAGACTCACAGACTCTTACAGACTCTTACAGACTCTTGCAGATTCTTGCAGACTCTCACAGACTCACAGACTCTCACAGACGCTCACAGACACAGACTCACACAGACTCTCACAGACTCTCACAGACTCTCGCAGACTCACAGACTCTCACAGACTCTCACAGACTCTTACAGACTCTTACAGACTCTTACAGACTCTCGCAGACTCAGACTCTCACAGACTCTCACAGACTCTCACAGACTCACAGACTCACAGACTCTCGCAGACTCAGACTCTCACAGACTCTCACAGACTCTTACAGACTCTCACAGACGCTCACAGACTCTCGCAGACTCACAGACTCTCACAGACTCTTACAGACTCTGGCAGACTCACAGACTCTTACAGACTCTTACAGACTCTTACAGACTCTTACAGACTCTTACAGACTCTTGCAGACTCAGACTCTTACAGACTCTTACAGACTCTTACAGACTCTTACAGACTCTTGCAGACTCTTGCAGACTCAGACTCTTACAGACTCTTGCAGACTCAGACTCTCACAGACTCTCACAGACTCTTACAGACTCTCACAGACGCTCACAGACTCTCGCAGACTCACAGACTCTCACAGACTCTCACAGACTCTTACAGACTCTCACAGACTCACAGACTCTTACAGACTCTTGCAGACTCTTGCAGACTCTTGCAGACTCTTGCAGACTCTTGCAGACTCTTGCAGACTCTTGCAGACTCTTACAGACTCTTACAGACTCTTACAGACTCTCACAGACGCTCACAGACGCTCACAGACACAGACTCACACAGACTCTCACAGACTCTCACAGACTCTCGCAGACTCTCGCAGACTCACAGACTCTCACAGACTCTCACAGACTCTCACAGACTCTCGCAGACTCACAGACTCTCAGACTCTCACAGACTCTCGCAGACTCACAGACTCTCACAGACTCTCACAGACTCTTACAGACTCTTACAGACTCTTACAGACTCTTACAGACTCTTGCAGACTCAGACTCTTACAGACTCTTACAGACTCTTACAGACTCTTACAGACTCTTGCAGACTCTTGCAGACTCAGACTCTTACAGACTCTTGCAGACTCAGACTCTCACAGACTCTCACAGACTCTTACAGACTCTCACAGACGCTCACAGACTCTCGCAGACTCACAGACTCTCACAGACTCTCACAGACTCTTACAGACTCTCACAGACTCACAGACTCTTACAGACTCTTGCAGACTCTTGCAGACTCTTGCAGACTCTTGCAGACTCTTGCAGACTCTTGCAGACTCTTGCAGACTCTTACAGACTCTTACAGACTCTTACAGACTCTCACAGACGCTCACAGACGCTCACAGACACAGACTCACACAGACTCTCACAGACTCTCACAGACTCTCGCAGACTCTCGCAGACTCACAGACTCTCACAGACTCTCACAGACTCTCACAGACTCTCGCAGACTCACAGACTCTCAGACTCTCACAGACTCTCGCAGACTCACAGACTCTCACAGACTCTCACAGACTCTTACAGACTCTTACAGACTCTTACAGACTCTTACAGACTCTTGCAGACTCAGACTCTTACAGACTCTTACAGACTCTTACAGACTCTTACAGACTCTTGCAGACTCTTGCAGACTCTTGCAGACTCTTGCAGACTCTTGCAGACTCTTGCAGACTCTCACAGACGCTCACAGACACAGACTCACACAGACTCTCACAGACTCTTGCAGACTCAGACTCTCACAGACTCTCACAGACTCTCACAGACTCTTACAGACTCTCGCAGACTCAGACTCTCACAGACTCTCACAGACTCACAGACTCTCGCATACTCAGACTCTCACAGACTCTTACAGACTCTCGCAGACTCTTACAGACTCTTGCAGACTCTTGCAGACTCTTGCAGACTCTTGCAGACTCTTGCAGACTCTTGCAGACTCTTGCAGACTCTTGCAGACTCTTGCAGACTCTTGCAGACTCTTGCAGACTCTTGCAGACTCTTGCAGACTCTTACAGACTCTTACAGACTCTTACAGACTCTCACAGACTCTCACAGACTCTCGCAGACTCACAGACTCTTACAGACTCTTACAGACTCTTGCAGACTCACAGACTCTCACAGACTCTTACAGACTCTTGCAGACTCTTGCAGACTCTTACAGACTCTTACAGACTCTTACAGACTCTTGCAGACTCTCACAGACTCAGACTCTCACAGACGCTCACAGACACAGACTCACACAGACTCTCACAGACTCTCGCAGACTCACAGACTCTCACAGACTCTTACAGACTCTTACAGACTCTCGCAGACTCAGACTCTCACAGACTCTCACAGACTCTCACAGACTCACAGACTCACAGACTCTCGCAGACTCAGACTCTCACAGACTCTCGCAGACTCTTACAGACTCTTGCAGACTCTTGCAGACTCTTGCAGACTCTTGCAGACTCTTGCAGACTCTTACAGACTCTCACAGACGCTCACAGACGCTCACAGACACAGACTCACACAGACTCTCACAGACTCTCACAAACTCTCACAGACTCTCGCAGACTCACAGACTCTCACAGACTCTCACAGACTCTCGCAGACTCTCGCAGACTCTCGCAGACTCTCGCAGACTCACAGACTCTCACAGACTCTCACAGACTCTCAGACTCTCGCAGACTCTTGCAGACTCACAGACTCTCACAGACTCTTACAGACTCTCACAGACTCTCGCAGACTCACAGACTCTCACAGACTCTCGCAGACTCACAGACTCTCGCAGACTCAGACTCTCACAGACTCTCACAGACTCTTACAGACTCTTACAGACTCTTGCAGACTCTTGCAGACTCTTACAGACTCTCACAGACTCTCACAGACTCTTACAGACTCTTACAGACTCTTGCAGACTCTTGCAGACTCTTGCAGACTCTTGCAGACTCTTGCAGACTCTTGCAGACTCTTGCAGACTCTTGCAGACTCTTACAGACTCTTACAGACTCTCACAGACGCTCACAGACTCTCGCAGACTCACAGACTCTCACAGACTCTTACAGACTCTTACAGACTCTTGCAGACTCTTGCAGACTCTTGCAGACTCTTGCAGACTCTTGCAGACTCACAGACTCTCACAGACTCTCACAGACTCTTACAGACTCTTGCAGACTCTTGCAGACTCACAGACTCTTACAGACTCTTACAGACTCTTGCAGATTCTTGCAGACTCTCACAGACTCACAGACTCTCACAGACGCTCACAGACACAGACTCACACAGACTCTCACAGACTCTCAGACTCTCACAGACTCTCACAGACTCACAGACTCACAGACTCTCGCAGACTCTCGCAGACTCAGACTCTCACAGACTCTCACAGACTCTTACAGACTCTTACAGACTCTCACAGACGCTCACAGACTCTCGCAAACTCACAGACTCTCACAGACTCTCACAGACTCTTACAGACTCTCGCAGACTCTCGCAGACTCACAGACTCACAGACTCTCGCAGACTCACAGACTCTCACAGACTCTTACAGACTCTTACAGACTCTCACAGACGCTCACAGGCTCACAGACTCTCACAGACTCTCACAGACTCTCACAGACTCTCGCAGACTCACAGACTCTTACAGACTCTTGCAGACTCTTGCAGACTCTTGCAGACTCTTGCAGACTCTTGCAGACTCTTGCAGACTCTTGCAGACTCTTGCAGACTCTTGCAGACTCTTGCAGACTCTTGCAGACTCTTGCAGACTCTTGCAGACTCTTACAGACTCTTACAGACTCTTACAGACTCTCACAGACGCTCACAGACGCTCACAGACGCTCACAGACACAGACTCACACAGACTCTCACAGACTCTCACAGACTCTCGCAGACTCTCGCAGACTCACAGACTCTCACAGACTCTCACAGACTCTCTCAGACTCTCGCAGACTCACAGACTCTCACAGACTCTCACAGACTCTCACAGATTCTTGCAGACTCTTGCAGACTCACAGACTCTCACAGACTCTTACAGACTCTTGCAGACTCTTGCAGACTCTTGCAGACTCTTGCAGACTCTCACAGACTCTCACAGACTCACACAGACTCACACAGACTCTCGCAGACTCTCGCAGACTCACAGACTCTTACAGACTCTTACAGACTCTTACAGACTCTCGCAGACTCAGACTCTCACAGACTCTCACAGACTCACAGACTCTCGCAGACTCAGACTCTCACAGACTCTCACAGACTCTTACAGACTCTTACAGACTCACAGACTCTCACAGACTCTTACAGACTCTCGCAGACTCTTACAGACTCTTACAGACTCTTGCAGACTCTTGCAGACTCTTGCAGACTCTTGCAGACTCTTGCAGACTCTTGCAGACTCTTGCAGACTCTTACAGACTCTTACAGACTCTTACAGACTCTCACAGACGCTCACAGACGCTCACAGACACAGACTCACACAGACTCTCACAGACTCTCACAGACTCTTACAGACTCTTACAGACTCACAGACTCTCACAGACTCTTACAGACTCTCACAGACTCTTACAGACTCTTGCAGACTCTTGCAGACTCACAGACTCTCACAGACTCTTACAGACTCTCACAGACTCTCGCAGACTCACAGACTCTCACAGACTCTCACAGACTCTCACAGACTCTTACAGACTCTTGCAGACTCTTGCAGACTCACAGACTCTCACAGACTCTTACAGACTCTTGCAGACTCTTGCAGACTCTTGCAGACTCTTACATACTCTTGCAGACTCTTGCAGACTCTCACAGACGCTCACAGACTCACACAGACTCTCACAGACTCTCGCAGACTCACAGACTCTCACAGACTCTTACAGACTCTTACAGACTCTCGCAGACTCAGACTCTCACAGACTCTCGCAGACTCTTACAGACTCTTACAGACTCTTGCAGACTCTTGCAGACTCTTGCAGACTCACAGACTCTTACAGACTCTTACAGACTCTTGCAGACTCTTGCAGACTCTTGCAGACTCTTGCAGACTCTTACAGACTCTCACAGACTCACACAGACTCACACAGACTCACACAGACTCTTACAGACTCTCACAGACTCTCACAGACTCACACAGACTCACAGACTCTCGCAGACTCAGACTCTCACAGACTCTCACAGACTCTTACAGACTCTTACAGACTCTCACAGACGCTCACAGACTCTTACAGGCTCACAGACTCTCACAGACTCTCACAGACTCTTACAGACTCTCGCAGACTCTCGCAGACTCACAGACTCTTGCAGACTCTTGCAGACTCTTGCAGACTCTTGCAGACTCTTGCAGACTCTTACAGACTCTTACAGACTCTTACAGACTCTCACAGACGCTCACAGACGCTCACAGACACAGACTCACACAGACTCTCACAGACGCTCACAGACTCACACAGACTCTCACAGACTCTCGCAGACTCACAGACTCTCACAGACTCTCGCAGACTCTTACAGACTCTTGCAGACTCTTGCAGACTCACAGACTCTCACAGACTCTCGCAGACTCTTACAGACTCTTGCAGACTCACAGACTCTTACAGACTCTTACAGACTCTTGCAGACTCTTACAGACTCTTACAGACTCTCGCAGACTCTTACAGACTCTTGCAGACTCACAGACTCTTACAGACTCTTACAGACTCTTACAGACTCTTACAGACTCTTGCAGACTCTCGCAGACTCACAGACTCTCACAGACTCTCGCAGACTCTTACAGACTCTTGCAGACTCACAGACTCTTACAGACTCTTACAGACTCTTGCAGACTCTCGCAGACTCTTACAGACTCTCACAGACTCTCACAGACTCTTACAGACTCTTACAGACTCTCGCAGACTCTTACAGACTCTCGCAGACTCTTACAGACTCTTGCAGACTCTTACAGACTCTCGCAGACTCTCACAGACTCTCACAGACTCTCACAGACTCTCACAGACTCTCACAGACTCTCACAGACTCTTACAGACTCTCACAGACTCACAGATGCTCACAGACTCACAGACTCACAGATGCTCACAGACTCTCGCAGACTCACAGACTCTTACAGACTCTCGCAGACTCACAGACTCTCACAGACTCTCACAGACTCTCACAGACTCTCGCAGACTCACAGACTCTCACAGACTCTCACAGACTCTTACAGACTCTTACAGACTCTTACAGACTCTCGCAGACTCTTGCAGACTCACAGACTCTCACAGACTCTTACAGACTCTTGCAGACTCTTGCAGACTCTTGCAGACTCACAGACTCTTACAGACTCTTGCAGACTCTTGCAGACTCACAGACTCTTACAGACTCTTGCAGACTCTCACAGACTCACAGACTCTCACAGACGCTCACAGACACAGACTCACACAGACTCTCACAGACTCTCACAGACTCTCACAGACTCTCACAGACTCACAGACTCTCACAGACTCTTACAGACTCTTACAGACTCTCGCAGACTCACAGACTCTCACAGACTCTTACAGACTCTTACAGACTCTCGCAGACTCAGACTCTCACAGACTCTCACAGACTCAGACTCTTACAGACTCTTGCAGACTCTTGCAGACTCTTGCAGACTCACAGACTCTCACAGACTCTCGCAGACTCTCGCAGACTCTCGCAGACTCACAGACTCTCGCAGACTCTCGCAGACTCTCGCACTCTCGCAGACTCTCGCAGACTCTCGCAGACTCTCGCAGACTCACAGACTCTCGCAGACTCTCGCAGACTCTCGCAGACTCACAGACTCTCGCAGACTCTCGCAGACTCTCGCAGACTCTCGCAGACTCTCGCAGACTCTCGCAGACTCTCGCAGACTCACAGACTCTCGCAGACTCTCGCAGACTCTCGCAGACTCTCGCAGACTCTCGCAGACTCTCGCAGACTCTCACAGACTCTCACAGACTCTTACAGACTCTTGCAGACTCTTGCAGACTCTCGCAGACTCACAGACTCTCGCAGACTCTCGCAGACTCTCGCAGACTCTTACAGACTCTTGCAGACTCACAGACTCTTACAGACTCTTACAGACTCTTGCAGACTCTCGCAGACTCTTACAGACTCTCACAGACTCTCACAGACTCTTACAGACTCTTACAGACTCTCGCAGACTCTTACAGACTCTCGCAGACTCTTACAGACTCTTGCAGACTCTTACAGACTCTCGCAGACTCTCACAGACTCTCACAGACTCTCACAGACTCTCACAGACTCTCACAGACTCTCACAGACTCTTACAGACTCTCACAGACGCTCACAGACGCTCACAGACACAGACTCTCACAGACTCTCACAGACTCTCGCAGACTCTCGCAGACTCTCACAGACTCTCACAGACTCTCACAGACTCTCACAGACTCTCACAGACTCTCACAGACTCTCGCAGACTCACAGACTCTCACAGACTCTCACAGACTCTTACAGACTCTTACAGACTCTTACAGACTCTCGCAGACTCTTGCAGACTCACAGACTCTCACAGACTCTTACAGACTCTTGCAGACTCTTGCAGACTCTTGCAGACTCACAGACTCTTACAGACTCTTGCAGACTCTTGCAGACTCACAGACTCTTACAGACTCTTGCAGACTCTCACAGACTCACAGACTCTCACAGACGCTCACAGACACAGACTCTCACAGACTCTCACAGACTCTCACAGACTCTCACAGACTCTCACAGACTCTTACAGACTCTCGCAGACTCTTACAGACTCTTACAGACTCTCGCAGACTCACAGACTCTCACAGACTCTTACAGACTCTCGCAGACTCTCACAGACTCATGCAGACTCACAGATGCTCACAGACTCTCACAGACTCTTGCAGACTCTTGCAGACTCTTGCAGACTCTTACAGACTCTCGCAGACGACTCTCGCAGACTCACAGATGCTCACAGACTCTCGCAGACTCTCGCAGACTCTCGCAGACTCTCACAGACTCTCACAGACTCTCACAGACTCACAGACTCTCACAGACTCTCGCAGACTCTCGCAGACTCTCACAGACTCTCGCAGACTCTCGCAGACTCTCGCAGACTCTCGCAGACTCTCGCAGACTCTCGCAGACTCTCGCAGACTCTTACAGACTCTCGCAGACTCACAGACTCTCGACTCTTACAGACTCTCGCAGACTCTTACAGACTCTCGCAGACTCACAGATGCTCACAGACTCTCACAGACTCTTACAGACTCTTACAGACTCTTACAGACTCTCGCAGACTCACAGACTCTCGCAGACTCTCGCAGACTCTCGCAGACTCTCGCAGACTCTCGCAGACTCTCGCAGACTCTCGCAGACTCTTACAGACTCTTACAGACTCTTACAGACTCTTGCAGACTCACAAACTCTTACAGACGCTCACAGAGTCAGACTCTCACACTGTTTTTTCCGCACTGTTTTTTCCTCACTGTTTTTCCGCACTGTCAGCAGCTCCTGCAGATGTTCGGTGGCTTTGCACTGACTTTAAATTAGATGCAAACTTTGCCATCACTATTTCACTACTGATCACTATTTAGCCCTAAAATAAAGTGACTCGTGAGCGCTCTGTCCGAGTGTCTCTGTGACCACCTTAAAGTGGAAAACAGCGGCGTACAGCGACAGGAGTTTAACTGGACACAACACGACTGAATGAAGCAGGTAAAAGCTCCGTTTTGTGGCTCTGATCCTGGATAAAACACGACTAAATAAACCGTTGTGGTGTAAAGGTGCTAGAGTGAGATGTTTACCTTATCTCCGGCGGTTACAGAGCGATCGTTTCCACATCTCAGACAAAAAGCAAATAATCCAGTCTGTGCAAGTAAAATCCAGCATCAAAAATCAGGGTTTTTTGGAGTTTGGCCTTTAAACTTTGCTCCCCCAGAGTCACGTGAAGCGCCTGTAGTGAGCCGCGTGTCCGAGTCTCTGTCACGGAGTGAAATTAGTCTCAAAATGATTTATACAACATAATATATATACATAAATACAAAATACAAATATAAAAAAGTGACACACAAATAAATAAATAAATGTGCATTTGTAAATATATTTTCGAGATGCTGAATAAATATACTTGCCTTTCTATGTGGAATCTGTTTTTGTGGATCCCCGTTTTGCTTTTCTCTCGATTACGTCATTTTGAGACGTTCCTCTCGCGCACCTCGACCCGCAAATAAATGCGTCCGTTGCCTGATGCATCAGCAGGGGGAGGAACATCTGGGCAGTTCCCATAAACTGTCAAGTTCTTTTTTACTCTTGTGTGATTAGAGCTTTACACCTCAGAGCTCTGACACTCACACAAAATGACTTAGACTAATGATTAAAAAGCAAGATATAAACTGATAACAAATTATACTCATTTTGGAGGTCATTATTTTGGGAAAGACCCATCTTATAGCGGCCTATAGGTCCTACAATCTATAAAAAATAATCTGCAGCTACATGTAGGCGATGTTTATCAAGCTGAAAATCTCCATGTGGTTTTACAGGTTTATACACTGTAATTTAATCTTATGTGAGGTTATGTTTCAAAATATTGTAATGTTCAGTTTCCCTGACCACAGCAGGACCCTCACACTGAAGCGCAACATGTACAAATGCCATTCCAAGTGGACCAAAAAATCTGTTCTATTCAAAGTAATTTAACAGAAATAACTGCAGTAATTGGATGAATAAAGTGTAACTCGTGCTGACCTCAGGGGTGATACTGGTGCGGCCACAGTCTGCAGGGCGGGTGATGCTCAGGGAGTTACAATTACAATTAGGGGGAACATTGTTCACTACTTTTTACTTCTACTTGAGTACATTTATTTTAAAGTAAAGCTACTCTTACCTGAGTAAATATGTTGGCTGCTCTCCCCACCTCTGTGCACAATTAGCCGTGAATTGGAGGCAATCGTAAAAATAAATAAATGTAAGTAGTGTAAACAGCAGCTCATTGTTGGGGCTTTGCACCATCAGCCAATCAAAAGACTTTCAGAACCTGTGTTTGTCCAGTGGGCAAAGCTGCCTGACCGACGTGCAGGCGTGTGGCAGTGGGGGGTGGGGGGCTAAAGGTCCTAAAGTTGCACCAGCCTTTTGTGCTGAGGGGGAGTTGGCAAAGTTGGTTAAAGATTCTGAAAAATTGTCTTTTTTTCATATGTATGAAAAGAAAAGAGTGGGAACTTTTATAGTGATTTAAAAACATTTTTTTTTTTACAAATATGAATCCATCATTTTGTTACAGCATTTTAACATGTTGACTTTTTTATCAAAGGCCCACAAAGATTTTTTTTCTCTTTCTTTTCTTTCTGCTAAAAGCACTAAAATGTGTCGAGGAGGGATATATCATAAATATTTAACACATTTAATTTGAGAAATAAAAAAAATTTAAAAAATGGACCGTTTTTGTGTTTTTATTCTCAAACCACAACATATTCAATACACCAAAGAAGTACAAAACTAATGTGATTTGAAGAGTCGACAGTGTCTCCCCTCCTGGGCCGCAGCTGAGGACAGGATGTTCGCTAAAATCTTTCCGGTTAATCGACCCGTCTGTGGGTTTTAAAGGATGAAAGATCAAATGACCCTCTGGGACTTGTAGTGATAAATACCACAGGATCTGAATACAAAAACACCCGCCACTGAACAACCAGCAGAGGGCAGTGTGGTGCAGACGCAGCACTTTTAGCGACAGTGGTCGATGCGCAAATGTGTGTGTTTTTTTTCTTTTTAACAATCAGTCAGGGACGAGCAGACTGCGTCCTCTGCTCTGCTGCACGTGTGGTTTGCACAAAGAGCCGCTGCTGCTGCTGGATGCACAAGCAGTGTTGATAAAAACAATACAACTTTTTTTTAGTTTTACAGAATTCCATCAACTCGCACCTCGTTCAAGAATCGTCTTTGGTTAGAAGCAACAGAAGAAGCGTCTGGAACGAGCGGATGATTAAAAATGCGCTCATCTGCCGCATCGCTTCGTATCAGGCGAGTCTGAGCTGCTCACATCATCGCTTTATAAATGTGAGTCCTGCAGATATGAAAATGTGAAGAATGAATCGATCAGTTTGGAGTGTAACTAGTTTATGTATGTTATATTCATATTTGGAGGGTGTGTTGTCAGTTTAATTTCTTTTTAATGTGTAGAAGTACTTGCACCTCCTGATATGTTGTACTGTGTAATCTGCCTGTTCACTGCCACATTCAGTGTCTTAAAAGTAAAGATTTGCCTTTAACTATTGCTGATGGAGACGTCACATAAATGATAAAGAGTCAATGTGGCCGAGTGTTCACGTTCGGCCGAGTGTTCACGTTCGGCCGAGTGTTCACGTTCGGCCGAGTGTTCACGTTCGGCCGAGTGTTGATGTTCGGCCGAGTGTTGATGTTCGGCCGAGTGTTGATGTTCGGCCGAGTGTTCATGTTCGGCCGAGTGTTGATGTTCGGCCGAGTGTTGATGTTCGGCCGAGTGTTCATGTTCGGCCGAGTGTTGATGTTCGGCCGAGTGTTGATGTTCGGCCGAGTGTTCACGTTCGGCCGAGTGTTCACGTTCGGGCGAGTGTTGACGTTCGGCCGAGTGTTGACGTTCGGCCGAGTGTTGACGTTCGGCCGAGTGTTGATGTTCGGCCGAGTGTTGATGTTCGGCCGAGTGTTGATGTTCGGCCGAGTGTTGATGTTCGGCCGAGTGTTGATGTTCGGCCGAGTGTTGATGTTCGGCCGAGTGTTCATGTTCGGCCGAGTGTTGATGTTCGGCCGAGTGTTGATGTTCGGCCGAGTGTTGATGTTCGGCCGAGTGTTGATGTTCGGCCGAGTGTTGATGTTCGGCCGAGTGTTCATGTTCGGCCGAGTGTTGATGTTCGGCCGAGTGTTGATGTTCGGCCGAGTGTTGATGTTCGGCCGAGTGTTGATGTTCGGCCGAGTGTTGATGTTCGGCCGAGTGTTGATGTTCGGCCGAGTGTTCATGTTCGGCCGAGTGTTGATGTTCGGCCGAGTGTTCATGTTCGGCCGAGTGTTCATGTTCGGCCGAGTGTTCATGTTCGGCCGAGTGTTCATGTTCGGCCGAGTGTTCATGTTCGGCCGAGTGTTGATGTTCGGCCGAGTGTTGATGTTCGGCCGAGTGTTGATGTTCGGCCGAGTGTTCATGTTCGGCCGAGTGTTGATGTTCGGCCGAGTGTTGATGTTCGGCCGAGTGTTGATGTTCGGCCGAGTGTTGATGTTCGGCCGAGTGTTGATGTTCGGCCGAGTGTTGATGTTCGGCCGAGTGTTCATGTTCGGCCGAGTGTTGATGTTCGGCCGAGTGTTGATGTTCGGCCGAGTGTTGATGTTCGGCCGAGTGTTGATGTTCGGCCGAGTGTTGATGTTCGGCCGAGTGTTGATGTTCGGCCGAGTGTTGATGTTCGGCCGAGTGTTGATGTTCGGCCGAGTGTTCATGTTCGGCCGAGTGTTCATGTTCGGCCGAGTGTTCATGTTCGGCCGAGTGTTCATGTTCGGCCGAGTGTTCATGTTCGGCCGAGTGTTGATGTTCGGCCGAGTGTTGATGTTCGGCCGAGTGTTGATGTTCGGCCGAGTGTTGATGTTCGGCCGAGTGTTGATGTTCGGCCGAGTGTTGATGTTCGGCCGAGTGTTGATGTTCGGCCGAGTGTTCACGTTCGGCCGCGTGTTCATGTTCGGCCGAGTGTTGATGTTCGGCCGAGTGTTCATGTTCGGCCGAGTGTTGATGTTCGGCCGAGTGTTCATGTTCGGCCGAGTGTTCATGTTCGGCCGAGTGTTGATGTTCGGCCGAGTGTTCATGTTCGGCCGAGTGTTGATGTTCGGCTGAGTGTTCATGTTCGGCCGAGTGTTCATGTTCGGCCGAGTGTTGATGTTCGGCCGAGTGTTGATGTTCGGCCGAGTGTTCATGTTCGGCCGAGTGTTCATGTTCGGCCGAGTGTTCATGTTCGGCCGAGTGTTCATGTTCGGCCGAGTGTTGATGTTCGGCCGAGTGTTGATGTTCGGCCGAGTGTTGAGGTTCGGGCGAGAGTTGATGTTCGGCCAGTGTTTATGTTCGGCCGAGTGTTCATGTTCGGCCGAGTGTTCATGTTCGGCCGAGTGTTGATGTTCGGCCGAGTGTTGATGTTCGGCCGAGTGTTGATGTTCGGCCGAGTGTTGATGTTCGGCCGAGTGTTGATGTTCGGCCGAGTGTTGATGTTCGGCCGAGTGTTCATGTTCGGCCGAGTGTTCATGTTCGGCCGAGTGTTGATGTTCGGCCGAGTGTTGATGTTCGGCCGAGTGTTGATGTTCGGCCGAGTGTTGATGTTCGGCCGAGTGTTGATGTTCGGCCGAGTGTTGATGTTCGGCCGAGTGTTGATGTTCGGCCGAGTGTTGATGTTCGGCCGAGTGTTGATGTTCGGCCGAGTGTTGATGTTCGGCGAGTGTTGATGTTCGGCCGAGTGTTGATGTTCGGCCGAGTGTTGATGTTCGGCCGAGTGTTGATGTTCGGCCGAGTGTTCATGTTCGGCCGAGTGTTCATGTTCGGCCGAGTGTTCATGTTCGGCCGAGTGTTGATGTTCGGCCGAGTGTTGATGTTCGGCCGAGTGTTCATGTTCGGCCGAGTGTTCATGTTCGGCCGAGTGTTCATGTTCGGCCGAGTGTTGATGTTCGGCCGAGTGTTGATGTTCGGCCGAGTGTTGATGTTCGGCCGAGTGTTGATGTTCGGCCGAGTGTTGATGTTCGGCCGAGTGTTCATGTTCGGCCGAGTGTTCATGTTCGGCCGAGTGTTCATGTTCGGCCGAGTGTTCATGTTCGGCCGAGTGTTGATGTTCGGCCGAGTGTTGATGTTCGGCCGAGTGTTGATGTTCGGCCGAGTGTTGATGTTCGGCCGAGTGTTCATGTTCGGCCGAGTGTTGATGTTCGGCCAGTGTTGATGTTCGGCCGAGTGTTGATGTTCGCTCGGCCGAGTGTTCATGTTCGGCCGAGTGTTGATGTTCGGCCGAGTGTTGATGTTCGGCCGAGTGTTGATGTTCGGCCGAGTGTTCATGTTCGGCCGAGTGTTCATGTTCGGCCGAGTGTTGATGTTCGGCCGAGTGTTCATGTTCGGCCGAGTGTTCATGTTCGGCCGAGTGTTCATGTTCGGCCGAGTGTTGATGTTCGGCCGAGTGTTGATGTTCGGCCGAGTGTTCATGTTTGGCCGAGTGTTCATGTTCGGCCGAGTGTTCATGTTCGGCCGAGTGTTGATGTTCGGCCGAGTGTTGATGTTCGGCCGAGTGTTGATGTTCGGCCGAGTGTTGATGTTCGGCCGAGTGTTGATGTTCGGCCGAGTGTTGATGTTCGGCCGAGTGTTCATGTTCGGCCGAGTGTTCATGTTCGGCCGAGTGTTGATGTTCGGCCGAGTGTTGATGTTCGGCCGAGTGTTGATGTTCGGCCGAGTGTTGATGTTCGGCCGAGTGTTGATGTTCGGCCGAGTGTTCATGTTCGGCCGAGTGTTGATGTTCGGCCGAGTGTTGATGTTCGGCCGAGTGTTCACGTTCGGCCGAGTGTTCATGTTCGGCCGAGTGTTGATGTTCGGCCGAGTGTTCATGTTCGGCCGAGTGTTGATGTTCGGCCGAGTGTTCATGTTCGGCCGAGTGTTCATGTTCGGCCGAGTGTTGATGTTCGGCCGAGTGTTGATGTTCGGCCGAGTGTTCATGTTCGGCCGAGTGTTGATGTTCGGCCGAGTGTTGATGTTCGGCCGAGTGTTCATGTTCGGCCGAGTGTTGATGTTCGGCCGAGTGTTCATGTTCGGCCGAGTGTTCATGTTCGGCCGAGTGTTCATGTTCGGCCGAGTGTTGATGTTCGGCCGAGTGTTGATGTTCGGCCGAGTGTTGATGTTCGGCCGAGTGTTGATGTTCGGCCGAGTGTTGATGTTCGGCCGAGTGTTCATGTTCGGCCGAGTGTTGATGTTCGGCCGAGTGTTCATGTTCGGCCGAGTGTTCATGTTCGGCCGAGTGTTCATGTTCGGCCGAGTGTTGATGTTCGGCCGAGTGTTGATGTTCGGCCGAGTGTTCATGTTCGGCCGAGTGTTGATGTTCGGCCGAGTGTTGATGTTCGGCCGAGTGTTCATGTTCGGCCGAGTGTTGATGTTCGGCCGAGTGTTGATGTTCGGCCGAGTGTTCATGTTCGGCCGAGTGTTGATGTTCGGCCGAGTGTTCATGTTCGGCCGAGTGTTCATGTTCGGCCGAGTGTTGATGTTCGGCCGAGTGTTGATGTTCGGCCGAGTGTTCATGTTCGGCCGAGTGTTCATGTTCGGCCGAGTGTTGATGTTCGGCCGAGTGTTGATGTTCGGCCGAGTGTTCATGTTCGGCCGAGTGTTCATGTTCGGCCGAGTGTTGATGTTCGGCCGAGTGTTCATGTTCGGCCGAGTGTTGATGTTCGGCCGAGTGTTGATGTTCGGCCGAGTGTTCACGTTCGGCCGAGTGTTCATGTTCGGCCGAGTGTTGATGTTCGGCCGAGTGTTCATGTTCGGCCGAGTGTTGATGTTCGGCCGAGTGTTCACGTTCGGCCGAGTGTTGATGTTCGGCCGAGTGTTCACGTTCGGCCGAGTGTTGATGTTCGGCCGAGTGTTCACGTTCGGCCGAGTGTTGATGTTCGGCCGAGTGTTGATGTTCGGCCGAGTGTTCACGTTCGGCCGAGTGTTCACGTTCGGCCGAGTGTTCACGTTCGGCCGAGCTGAGATAAATTCATTCCTTCACATTTGTGTAACGTGTGATAAATGTTGGTGAAAATATAACAAATACTTGACTTGAGCATAAATGTCGTCAGAAATAAGAATCGGACCCCGGACGCCGTGTGACATGTGGAGCTCTGAACCACTCAGATTTGAAGATGTTCTGAAGACGACAAGTGTTAAGATATTTTTAATTATTGGAACTTCACCCAAACTGACCAAGAACAGAAGGTCAATCAGTTATTTCTTGTTGACATTGTCGCCCTTGTTTTCGAACACAGATCATCACTGGCAGCAGCCTCCCCTCCATCCAGGACATTTGCCTCTGCAGGGGTCTGCGTAAGGCACGGAGCGTCACCAAGGACCACACACACCCAGCGCTTTTCCGTCTGCTGCCCTCTGGTGGACGATACAGGAGCCTGAAAGAAAGACTCGATCTGCACGCTGTCAGACTGCTGAACTCTCAGTAACACCGTACTTAATTACTCTGTGATGCAGAATTCTCCTACTGCCGCTGCACTAAATGAATGTGTCATGGACGTCACTCCCACTGTCACTGTTTCTGTGCAATAACCGTAACTCTGAGAGTCTGAGTGACGTCTGCACAGCGTCGCTCACATGAGGCTCCTGTCGCCACGGTTACAGGAGCGAATCTGGAGCCAGGTCCATATTTGGAAATCCTCCCGCGAGTATCACAGCAACACAAGAGCCAATCATGAGTGAGGAGGTTAAATGTGGCGCCCCCTCCTGGCAGAGCTGATGCATCATATATACGGACTGTGGATGTGATACTCTGCACCTGCAGGACACTGGATTTACCTGATTCTGCACAAGAAGAAGAAACTTTGAGCTTCTGTGGTTTAAATCCCCAATCCAGGAGTTCACCTTCTCTAGTAGTGTTTTCCCCAGATGCTTCACAGAGGGGCTCAAGAAATGATTTAACGACAACTCTAGTAAATGTAAATATGATTTATTTTACAGATATTAGAGTCGGATCCTCTTAAAGCCCAGTGCAGAAAGACCCAGAAGAAGGTGTTTGAGTTACATTTATAGTTCTATAGGACATCCCACTCTATACATGTGGAATTTCTCCAACATGTTTTGCACAGAACACTTCTCCATTTATTACCCAATTATGATTAATTGACACCATCGTACCGCTTGCCAGATGTCTTTAGGATGCAGTTCTTCCTAAACTCTGACCCCTGAACGCTCCAAACTGGTGGCCCCAAAGATAAGGAACTAATCATCCTGGGAAAGGCCATGAAGTATAACACAGTAGTGTAACAGATCCCACACTTTTAGCAGCAAACTTTAAATAGTTTAAGTCACTGATTTATGTTGTTTGTTCTGTTCCGTACGAAC
>CM068352.1:40670490-40697990 GCA_034769755.1 Odontamblyopus lacepedii
GACTGACACACAGGAAGGACGACAAAGGAAACCTTTGGCTGCCTAACAAATCATCCCGAGTTTGCAGCGAACATTTGTATGCGGAGCTCCAGCAAAGCAAAATCCCGACCCCTCACTCCACCTTGGTTATGAATTTTTGACTCTTGCTTTAGCAAACAGTTCCTGTGCATTTGGTTCTATTTTGATGTCGACCTCGAGGCCGCAAGTTCGTCTTTTCCACCGGTAGTTTTCAAGTTTCTTTTTCTGAGGTAATTTTTCAGAGCATCGACTTTCCAGGTCCAAACTTCAGCGACGCTCATGAATGTTGGTTCTTCGCCTTCAGACTCAGATGAAGAACCAACTTGTTGCTCGGGTATTTGCTGCCTCGGGAATCAAATAGAACCAAATGCACAGGAACTGTTTGCTAAAGCAAGAGTCGAAAATTCATAACCAAGGTGGAGTGAGGGATCGGGATTTTGCTTTGCTGGAGCTCCGCATACAAATGTTCGCTGCAAACTCGGGATGATTTGTTAGGCAGCCAAAGGTTTCCTTTGTCGTCCTTCCTGTGTGTCAGTCCTGCCCGTCGCCTTCGCTTTTCACTGTTCTTCAGTTCCGTCGGGAAGGGAAACAGTCTGAACGGAGGTTTGCAGTCACACACATCTGATTCCCTTTTGCAGTCATGGAGTTCGCAAACTTCCGAAGCCCATTTCTCGAGCCGTTTTCCGCTGTTGGGACGTCCAACAACCGCACGATTACGATGTCCGAATCCCATAACTAAAATATGACAACATCAGAACCAGAAACAAAAGCGATGTGGTTCAAAAGGCCTGAAAAGATCGGCTTTGACAACAGACGCTTCCACTGGGAAATCAAACATGGAGGTTTGATGCTCACTTTTTCGGAGGACCCTTTGCAGCAAACATTACATGATGACTGGAAGTTCCAGATTCGAGATGCTTGTATGCAAAAAATGCTAATGATGCTAATTATGCTAATGATGCAAATGACGATAATATGCTAATGATGCTAATGATGCTAATGATGCTAATGACGCTAATATGCTCATAATGCTAATGATGCTAAGGACGCTAATATGCTAATTATGCTAATTATGCTAATGATGCAAATGACGATAATATGCTAATGAAGCTAATATGCTCATAATGCTAATGATGCTAATGATGCTAATGACGCTAATATGCTCATAATGCTAATGATGCTAATGATGCTTCTGAAGTATCTGAAACTGGACCAAATCAGTTCTGAACCGGTCTCAGTCTCAGACGGGGCCTCTCTCTAGCGCCGCCTCTGGCCCTGACCTGAAACAACAGAACACAGCACAACAACAGGTCAAAACCGGAACTAAACCGGGACTAAACCAGGACTAAACCAGGTCTAAACCAGGACTAAACCATGACTAAACCAGGACTAAACCGGGACTAAACCAGGACTAAACCAGGACTATAACAGGACTAAACCAGGTCTAAACCAGGACTAAACCGGGAGT
This sequence comes from Odontamblyopus lacepedii, assembly GCA_034769755.1. Taxonomy (NCBI): domain Eukaryota; kingdom Metazoa; phylum Chordata; class Actinopteri; order Gobiiformes; family Gobiidae; genus Odontamblyopus; species Odontamblyopus lacepedii. Next base: position 40,671,977 of record CM068352.1, read on the forward strand.
AAACCAGGACTAAACCAGGACTAAACCAGGACTAAACCGGGACAAAACCATGACTAAACCAGGACTATAACAGGACTAAACCAGGACTAAATCGGGACAAAACCATGACTAAACCAGGACTATAACAGGTCTAAACCAGGACTATAACAGGACTAAACCAGGACTAAACCGGGACAAAACCATGACTAAACCAGGACTATAACAGGTCTAAACCAGGACTAAACCATGACTAAACCATGACTAAACCGGGACTAAACCAGGACTAAACCAGGACTAAACCGGGACAAAACCATGACTAAACCAGGACTATAACAGGACTAAACCAGGTCTAAACCAGGACTAAACCAGGACTAAACCAGGTCTAGACCAGGACTAATCCAGAACTAAACCAGGTCTAAACCAGGTCTAAACCAGCACTAAACCAGGTCTAAACCAGGTCTAAACCAGGAATAAACCAGCACTAAACCAGCACTAAACCAGGTCTAAACCAGGTCTAGACCAGGACTAAACCAGGTCTAAACCAAGACTAAACCAGGACAAAACCAGGTCTAAACCAGCACTAAACCAGCACTAAACCAGGTCTAAACCAGGACTAAACCGGGACAAAACCATGACTAAACCAGGACTATAACAGGACTAAACCAGGACTAAACCAGGACTAAACCAGGACTAAACCGGGACAAAACCATGACTAAACCAGGACTATAACAGGACTAAACCAGGACTAAACCAAGACTAAACCAGGACAAAACCAGGTCTAAACCAGCACTAAACCGGGACTAAACCGGGACAAAACCATGACTAAACCAGGACTATAACAGGACTAAACCAGGACTAAACGAGGACTAAACCAGGACTAAACCAGGTCTAGACCAGGACTAAACCAGGACTAAACCAGGTCTAAACCAGGTCTAAACCAGGAATAAACCAGCACTAAACCAGGTCTAAACCAGGTCTAAACCAGGACTAAACCAGGACTAAACCAGGTCTAAACCAGGTCTAAACCAGGAATAAACCAGGACTAAACCAGGTCTAAACCAGTTCTAAACCAGGTCTAAACCAGCACTAAACCAGGTCTAAACCAGGACTAAACCAGCACTAAACCAGCACTAAACCAGGACTAAACCAGGACTAAACCAGGTCTAAACCAGGACTAAACCAGGTCTGAACCAGGACTAAACCAGGACTAAACCGGGACAAAACCAGCACTAAACCAGGTCTAAACCAGGACTAAACCAGTTCTAAACCAGGTCTAAACCAGCACTAAACCAGGTCTAAACCAGGACTAAACCACGTTTAAACCAGGACTAAACCAGCACTAAACCAGGACTAAACCAGGACTAAACCAGGACTAAACCAGGACTAAACCAGTTCTAAACCAGGTCTAAACCAGCACTAAACCAGGTCTAAACCAGTTCTAAACCAGGTCTAAACCAGCACTAAACCAGCACTAAACCAGGACTAAACCAGGACTAAACCAGGACTAAACCAGGACTAAACCAGGTCTAAACCAGGACTAAACCAGGTCTAAACCAGGTCTAAACCAGCACTAAACCAGGTCTAAACCAGTTCTAAACCAGGTCTAAACCAGCACTAAACCAGGACTAAACCAGGACTAAACCAGGACTAAACCAGGTCTAAACCAGGACTAAACCAGTTCTAAACCAGGTCTAAACCAGCACTAAACCAGGTCTAAACCAGGACTAAACCAGCACTAAACCAGCACTAAACCAGGACTAAACCAGGACTAAACCAGGTCTAAACCAGTTCTAAACCAGGTCTAAACCAGCACTAAACCAGCACTAAACCAGGACTAAACCAGGACTAAACCAGGACTAAACCAGGACTAAACCAGGTCTAAACCAGCACTAAACCAGGTCTAAACCAGTTCTAAACCAGGTCTAAACCAGCACTAAACCAGCACTAAACCAGGACTAAACCAGGACTAAACCAGGACTAAACCAGCACTAAACCAGGACTAAACCAGTTCTAAACCAGGTCTAAACCAGCACTAAACCAGGTCTAAACCAGTTCTAAACCAGGTCTAAACCAGCACTAAACCAGCACTAAACCAGGACTAAACCAGGACTAAACCAGGACTAAACCAGGACTAAACCAGGACTAAACCAGGTCTAAACCAGGACTAAACCAGTTCTAAACCAGGTCTAAACCAGCACTAAACCAGGTCTAAACCAGGACTAAACCAGCACTAAACCAGGACTAAACCAGGACTAAACCAGGTCTAAACCAGTTCTAAACCAGGTCTAAACCAGCACTAAACCAGCACTAAACCAGGACTAAACCAGGACTAAACCAGGACTAAACCAGGACTAAACCAGGTCTAAACCAGCACTAAACCAGGTCTAAACCAGTTCTAAACCAGGTCTAAACCAGCACTAAACCAGCACTAAACCAGGACTAAACCAGGACTAAACCAGGACTAAACCAGCACTAAACCAGGACTAAACCAGGTCTAAACCAGGTCTAAACCAGCACTAAACCAGGTCTAAACCAGTTCTAAACCAGGTCTAAACCAGCACTAAACCAGCACTAAACCAGGACTAAACCAGGACTAAACCAGGACTAAACCAGGACTAAACCAGGTCTAAACCAGGACTAAACCAGTTCTAAACCAGGTCTAAACCAGCACTAAACCAGGTCTAAACCAGGACTAAACCAGCACTAAACCAGCACTAAACCAGGACTAAACCAGGACTAAACCAGGTCTAAACCAGGACTAAACCAGGACTAAACCAGGTCTAAACCAGGTCTAAACCAGGACTAAACCAGGTCTAAACCAGGACTAAACCAGGACTAAACCAGCACTAAACCAGGACTAAACCAGGACTAAACCAGGACTAAACCAGGACTAAACCAGGACTAAACCAGGACTAAACCAGGACTAAACCAGGTCTAAACCAGGTCTAAACCAGGACTAAACCAGGTCTAAACCAGGACTAAACCAGGACTAAACCAGGACTAAACCAGGACTAAACCAGGACTAAACCAGGACTAAACCAGGTCTAAACCAGGACTAAACCAGGACTAAACCAGGTCTAAACCAGGACTAAACCAGGACTAAACCAGGTCTAAACCAGGACTAAACCAGGACTAAACCAGGTCTAAACCAGGTCTAAACCAGGTCTAAACCAGGACTAAACCAGGACTAAACCAGGTCTAAACCAGGACTAAACCAGGACTAAACCAGGACTAAACCAGGACTAAACCAGGTCTAAACCAGGACTAAACCAGGTCTAAACCAGGACTAAACCAGGACTAAACCAGGACTAAACCAGGACTAAACCAGGTTTAAACCAGGACTAAACCAGGTCTAAACCAGGACTAAACCAGGTCTAAACCAGGACTAAACCAGGACTAAACCAGGACTAAACCAGGTATAAACCATGACTAAACCAGCACTAAACCAGGACTAAACCAGGACTAAACCAGGACTAAACCAGGTCTAAACCAGGACTAAACCAGGTCTAAACCAGGACTAAACCAGGTCTAAACCAGGACTAAACCAGGACTAAACCAGGACTAAACCAGGTCTAAACCAGGACTAAACCAGGACTAAACCAGGTCTAAACCATGTCTAAACCGGACTAAACCGGGTCTAAACCAGGACTAAACCAGGACTAAACCAGGACTAAACCAGGACTAAACCAGGACTAAACCAGGACTAAACCAGGACTAAACCAGGACTAAACCAGGACTAAACCAGGTCTAGACCAGGACTAATCCAGGACTAAACCAGGACTAAACCAGGACTAAACCAGGACTAAACCAGGACTAAACCAGGACTAAACCAGGACTAAACCAGGACTAAACCAGGTCTAAACCAGGACTAAACCAGGACTAAACCATGACTAAACCAGGACTAAACCAGGACTAAACCAGGACTAAACCAGGACTAAACCAGGTCTAAACCAGGACTAAACCAGGACTATACCAGGACTAAACCATGACTAAACCAGGACTAAACCAGGACTAAACCAGGACTAAACCAGGACTAAACCAGGTCTAAACCAGGACTAAACCAGGACTAAACCAGGACTAAACCAGGACTAAACCAGGACTAAACCAGGACTAAACCAGGTCTAAACCAGGACTAAACCAGGACTAAACCAGGTCTAAACCAGGACTAAACCAGGTCTAAACCAGGACTAAACCAGGACTAAACCAGGTCTAAACCAGGACTAAACCAGGACTAAACCAGGTCTAAACCAGGACTAAACCATGACTAAACCAGGACTAAACCAGGACTAAACCAGGACTAAACCAGGACTAAACCAGGTCTAAACCAGGACTAAACCAGGACTAAACCAGGACTAAACCAGGACTAAACCAGGTCTAAACCAGGACTAAACCAGGACTAAACCAGGACTAAACCAGGTCTAAACCAGGACTAAACCAGGACTAAACCAGGACTAAACCAGGTCTAAACCAGGTCTAAACCAGGACTAAACCAGGACTAAACCAGGTCTAAACCAGGTCTAAACCAGGACTAAACCAGGACTAAACCAGGACTAAACCAGGTCTAAACCAGGACTAAACCAGGACTAAACCAGGACTAAACCAGGACTAAACCAGGTCTAAACCAGGACTAAACCAGCACTAAACCAGGACTAAACCAGGACTAAACCAGGACTAAACCAGGACTAAACCAGGTCTAAACCAGGACTAAACCAGGTCTAAACCAGCATTAAACCAGGACTAATCCAGAACTAAACCAGGACTAAACCAGGTCTAAACCAGGACTAAACCAGGACTAAACCAGGTCTGAATTAGGTCTAAACCAGGTCTAAACCAGCACTAAACCAGGACTAAACCAGGTCTGAACCAGGTTTAAACCAGGTCTAAACCAGCAGTAAACCAGGTCTAAACCAGCACTAAACCAGGACTAAACCCGGTCTAAACCAGGTCTAAACCAGGACTAAACCAGGACTAAACCAGGTCTGAACCAGGTCTAAACCAGGACTAATCCAGAACTAAACCAGGACTAAACCAGGTCTAAACCAGGACTAAACCAGGACTAAACCAGGACTAAACCAGGACTATAACAGGACTAAACCAGGACTAAACGAGGACTAAACCAGGACTAAACCAGGTCTAGACCAGGACTAAACCAGGACTAAACCAGGTCTAAACCAGGTCTAAACCAGGAATAAACCAGCACTAAACCAGGTCTAAACCAGGTCTAAACCAGGACTAAACCAGGACTAAACCAGGTCTAAACCATGACTAAACCAGGACAAAAGCAGGTCTAAACCAGGTCTAAACCAGGAATAAACCAGGACTAAACCAGGTCTAAACCAGTTCTAAACCAGGTCTAAACCAGCACTAAACCAGGTCTAAACCAGGACTAAACCAGCACTAAACCAGCACTAAACCAGGACTAAACCAGGACTAAACCAGGTCTAAACCAGGACTAAACCAGGTCTGAACCAGGACTAAACCAGGACTAAACCGGGACAAAACCAGCACTAAACCAGGTCTAAACCAGGACTAAACCAGTTCTAAACCAGGTCTAAACCAGCACTAAACCAGGTCTAAACCAGGACTAAACCACGTTTAAACCAGGACTAAACCAGCACTAAACCAGGACTAAACCAGGACTAAACCAGGACTAAACCAGGACTAAACCAGTTCTAAACCAGGTCTAAACCAGCACTAAACCAGGTCTAAACCAGTTCTAAACCAGGTCTAAACCAGCACTAAACCAGCACTAAACCAGGACTAAACCAGGACTAAACCAGGACTAAACCAGGACTAAACCAGGTCTAAACCAGGACTAAACCAGGTCTAAACCAGGTCTAAACCAGCACTAAACCAGGTCTAAACCAGTTCTAAACCAGGTCTAAACCAGCACTAAACCAGGACTAAACCAGGACTAAACCAGGACTAAACCAGGACTAAACCAGGTCTAAACCAGGACTAAACCAGTTCTAAACCAGGTCTAAACCAGCACTAAACCAGGTCTAAACCAGGTCTAAACCAGGACTAAACCAGCACTAAACCAGCACTAAACCAGGACTAAACCAGGACTAAACCAGGTCTAAACCAGGTCTAAACCAGCACTAAACCAGCACTAAACCAAGACTAAACCAGGACTAAACCAGGACTAAACCAGGACTAAACCAGGTCTAAACCAGCACTAAACCAGGTCTAAACCAGTTCTAAACCAGGTCTAAACCAGCACTAAACCAGCACTAAACCAGGACTAAACCAGGACTAAACCAGGACTAAACCAGCACTAAACCAGGACTAAACCAGTTCTAAACCAGGTCTAAACCAGCACTAAACCAGGTCTAAACCAGTTCTAAACCAGGTCTAAACCAGCACTAAACCAGCACTAAACCAGGACTAAACCAGGACTAAACCAGGACTAAACCAGGACTAAACCAGGACTAAACCAGGTCTAAACCAGGACTAAACCAGTTCTAAACCAGGTCTAAACCAGCACTAAACCAGGTCTAAACCAGGACTAAACCAGCACTAAACCAGGACTAAACCAGGACTAAACCAGGTCTAAACCAGTTCTAAACCAGGTCTAAACCAGCACTAAACCAGCACTAAACCAGGACTAAACCAGGACTAAACCAGGACTAAACCAGGACTAAACCAGGTCTAAACCAGCACTAAACCAGGTCTAAACCAGTTCTAAACCAGGTCTAAACCAGCACTAAACCAGCACTAAACCAGGACTAAACCAGGACTAAACCAGGACTAAACCAGCACTAAACCAGGACTAAACCAGTTCTAAACCAGGTCTAAACCAGCACTAAACCAGGTCTAAACCAGTTCTAAACCAGGTCTAAACCAGCACTAAACCAGCACTAAACCAGGACTAAACCAGGACTAAACCAGGACTAAACCAGGACTAAACCAGGTCTAAACCAGGACTAAACCAGTTCTAAACCAGGTCTAAACCAGCACTAAACCAGGTCTAAACCAGGACTAAACCAGCACTAAACCAGCACTAAACCAGGACTAAACCAGGACTAAACCAGGTCTAAACCAGGACTAAACCAGGCCTAAACCAGGTCTAAACCAGGACTAAACCGGGACAAAACCATGACTAAACCAGGCCTAAACCAGGTCTAAACCAGCACTAAACCAGGTCTAAACCAGGACTAAACCAGCACTAAACCAGCACTAAACCAGGACTAAACCAGGACTAAACCAGGTCTAAACCAGGACTAAACCAGGTCTAAAACAGGACTAAACCAGGACTAAACCAGGACTAAACCAGGACTAAACCACTTTTAAACCAGGACTAAACCAGGTCTAAACCAGGACTAAACCAGGTCTAAACCAGGATTAAACCATGACAAAACCAGCACTAAACCAGGATTAAACCATGACTAAACCAGGACTAAACCTGGACTAAACCAGGTCTAAACCAGGTCTAAACATGACTAAACCAGGTCTGAACCAGGACTAAACCGGGACTAAACCAGGACTAAACCGGGACAAAACCATGACTAAACCAGGACTATAACAGGACTAAACCAGGTCTAAACCAGGACTAAACCAGGACTAAACCAGGACTAAACCAGGTCTAGACCAGAACTAAACCAGGTCTAAACCAGCACTAAACCAGGACTAAACCAGGTCTAAACCAGGAATAAACCAGCACTAAACCAGCACTAAACCAGGTCTAAACAAGGTCTAAACCAGGACTAAACCAGGTCTAAACCAAGACTAAACCAGGACAAAATCAGGTCTAAACCAGCACTAAACCAGCACTAAACCAGGTCTAAACCAGGTCTAAACCAGGTCTAAACCATGACTAAACCAGGACAAAACCAGGTCTAAACCAGCATTAAACCAGGACTAAACCGGGACTAAACCGGGACAAAACCATGACTAAACCAGGACTATAACAGGTCTGAACCAGGACTAAACCAGGAATAAACCAGGTCTAAACCAGCACTAAACCAGGTCTAAACCAGGACTAAACCAGCACTAAACCAGCACTAAACCAGGACTAAACCAGGACTAAACCAGGTCTAAACCAGGACTAAACCAGGTCTGAACCAGGACTAAACCAGGACTAAACCGGGACAAAACCATGACTAAACCAGGACTATAACAGGACTAAACCAGGTCTAAACCAGGACTAAACCAGGACTAAACCAGGTCTAGACCAGGACTAATCCAGAACTAAACCAGGACTATAACAGGACTAAACCAGGTCTAAACCAGGACTAAACCAGGACTACACCAGGTCTAAACCAGGTCTAAACCAGGACTGAACCAGGACTAAACCGGGACTAAACCATGACTAAACCAGGACTAAACCAAGTCTAAACCGGGACTAAACCAGGTCTGAACCAGGACTAAACCAGCACTAAACCAGGACTAAACCAGGTCTCAACCAGGTCTAAACCAGGACTAAACCAGGACTAAACCAGGACTAAACCAGGTCTGAACCAGGTCTGAACCAGGACTAAACCAGCACTAAACCAGGACTAAACCAAGTCTCAACCAGGTCTAAACCAGGAATAAACCAGGACTAAACCAGGACTAAACCAGGTCTCAACCAGGAATAAACCAGGACTAAACCAGGACTAAACCAGGACTAAACCAGGTCTAAACCGGGACTAAACCAGGTCTGAACCAGGACTAAACCAGCACTAAACCAGGACTAAACCAGGTCTAAAACAGGACTAAACCAGGACTAAACCAGGACTAAACCACGTTTAAACCAGGACTAAACCAGGTCTAAACCAGGACTAAACCAGGTCTAAACCAGGATTAAACCATGACTAAACCAGGACTAAACCTGGACTAAACCAGGTTTAAACCAGGTCTAAACATGACTAAACCAGGTCTGAACCAGGACTAAACCGGGACTAAACCATGACTAAACCAGGTCTAAATCAGGTCTAAACCAGGACTAAACCAGGACTAAACCAGGACTAAACCGGGACAAAACCATGACTAAACCAGGACTATAACAGGACTAAACCAGGTCTAAACCAGGACTAAACCAGGACTAAACCAGGACTAAACCAGGTCTAGACCAGGACTAATCCAGAACTAAACCAGGTCTAAACCAGCACTAAACCAGGACTAAACCAGGTCTAAACCAGGAATAAACCAGCACTAAACCAGCACTAAACCAGGTCTAAACAAGGTCTAAACCAGGACAATACCAGGTCTAAACCAAGACTAAACCAGGACAAAACCAGGTCTAAACCAGCACTAAACCAGCACTAAACCAGGTCTAAACCAGGTCTAAACCAGGTCTAAACCATGACTAAACCAGGACAAAACCAGGTCTAAACCAGCATTAAACCAGGACTAAACCAGCACTAAACCAGCACTAAACCAGGTCTAAACCAGGACTAAACCGGGACAAAACCATGACTAAACCAGGACTATAACAGGCCTGAACCAGGACTAAACCAGCACTAAACCAGGACTAAACCAGCACTAAACCAGCACTAAACCAGGTCTAAACCAGGACTAAACCAGGACTAAACCAGGTCTGAACCAGGTCTAAACCAGGTCTAAACCAGCACTAAACCAGGACTAAACCAGGTCTAAACCAGGACTAAACCAGGACTAAACCAGCACTAAACCAGGACTAAACCAGGTCTAAAACAGGACTAAACCAGCACTAAACCAGGACTAAACCAGGACTAAACCAGGTCTAAACCAGGACTAAACCAGGTCTGAACCAGGACTAAACCAGGACTAAACCGGGACAAAACCATGACTAAACCAGGCCTAAACCAGGTCTAAACCAGGACTAAACCGGGACAAAACCATGACTAAACCAGGACTATAACAGGACTAAACCAGGTCTAAACCAGGACTAAACCAGGACTAAACCAGGTCGAGACCAGGACTAATCCAGAACTAAACCAGGACTATAACAGGACTAAACCAGGTCTAAACCAGGACTAAACCAGGACTAAACCGGGACTAAACCAAGTCTAAACCGGGACTAAACCAGGTCTGAACCAGGACTAAACCAGCACTAAACCAGGACTAAACCAGGTCTCAACCAGGTCTAAACCAGGACTAAACCAGGACTAAACCAGGTCTGAACCAGGACTAAACCAGCACTAAACCAGGACTAAACCAGGTCTCAACCAGGTCTAAACCAGGACTAAACCAGGACTAAACCAGGACTAAACCAGGTCTGAACCAGGTCTGAACCAGGACTAAACCAGCACTAAACCAGGACTAAACCAAGTCTCAACCAGGTCTAAACCAGGAATAAACCAGGACTAAACCAGGACTAAACCAGGTCTCAACCAGGAATAAACCAGGACTAAACCAGGACTAAACCAGGACTAAACCAGGTCTAAACCGGGACTAAACCAGGTCTGAACCAGGACTAAACCAGCACTAAACCAGGACTAAACCAGGTCTAAAACAGGACTAAACCAGGACTAAACCACGTTTAAACCAGGACTAAACCAGGTCTAAACCAGGACTAAACCAGGATTAAACCATGACTAAACCAGGACTAAACCATGACTAAACCAGGTCTAAACCAGGACTAAACCATGACTAAACCAGGTCTAAACCAGGTCTAAACCAGGATTAAACCAGGTCTAAAACAGGTCTAAACCAGGACTAAACCAGCACTAAACCAGGACTAAACTAGGTCTAAACCAGGACTAAACCAGGACTAAACCAGGACTAAACCAGGACTAAACCATGACTAAACCAGGTCTAAACCAGGTCTAAACCAGGACTAAACCAGGTCTAAACCAGGTCTAAACCAGGACTAAACCAGCACTAAACCAGGACTAAACCAGGTCTAAACCAGGACTAAACCAGGTCTGAACTAGGTCTAAACCAGGTCTAAACCAGGTCTAAACCAGGACTAAACCAGCACTAAACCAGGTCTAAACCAGGACTAAACCAGGACTAAACCAGGTCTGAACCAGGTCTAAACCAGGTCTAAACCAGCACTAAACCAGGACTAAACCAGGTCTAAACCAGGACTAAACCAGGACTAAACCAGCACTAAACCAGGACTAAACCAGGTCTAAAACAGGACTAAACCAGGTCTAAACCAGGTCTAAACCAGGACTAAACCAGGAGTAAACCAGGACTAAACCACGTTTAAACCAGGACTAAACCAGGTCTAAACCAGGACTAAACCAGGTCTAAACCAGGATTAAACCATGACTAAACCAGCACTAAACCAGGATTAAACCATGACTAAACCAGGACTAAACCAGGACTAAACCTGGACTAAACCAGGTCTAAACCAGGTCTAAACATGACTAAACCAGGTCTGAACCAGGACTAAACCGGGACTAAACCATGACTAAACCAGGACTAAACCAGGTCTAAACCAGGACGAAACCAGCACTAAACCAGGACTAAACCAGGTCTAAACCATGTCTAAACCGGACTAAACCGGGTCTAAACCAGGACTAAACCAGGCCTAAACCAGGACTAAACCAGGCCTAAACCAGGACTAAACCAGGAGTAAACCAGGACTAAACCACGACTAAACCAGGACTAAACCAGGTCTAGACCAGGACTAATCCAGAACTAAACCATGTCTAAACCAGGACTAAACCAGGACTAAACCAGGACTATACCAGGACTAAACCAGGACTAAACCGGGTCTAAACCAGGACTAAACCAGGACTATACCATGACTAAACCAGGACTAAACCAGGACTATACCAGGACTAAACCAGGACTAAACCGGGTCTAAACCAGGACTAAACCAGGACTATACCTTGACTAAACCATGACTAAACCAGGAGTAAACCAGGACTAAACCAGGACTAAACCAGGAGTAAACCAGGTCTAGACCAGGACTAATCCAGAACTAAACCATGTCTAAACCAGGACTAAACCATGACTAAACCAGGACTAAACCAGGTCTAAACCAGGACTAAACCAGGACTATACCAGGTCTAAACCAGGACTAAACGAGGACTAGACCAGGACTAAACCAGGACTATACCATGACTAAACCAGGACTAAACCAGGAATATACCAGGACTAAACCAGGACTAAACCGGGTCTAAACCATAACTAATCCAGGTCTAAACCAGGACTAAACCAGGAGTAAACCAGGACTAAAGCTGGACTAAACCAGGAGTAAACCAGGTCTAGACCAGGACTAAACCAGGACTAAACCAGGTCTAAACCAGGACTAAACCAGGACTAAACCAGGACTAAACCAGGTCTAAACCAGGTCTAAACCAGGACTAAACCAGGACTAAACCAGGTCTAAACCAGGTCTAACCCAGGACTAAACCAGGACTAAACCAGGTCCAAACCAGGTCTAAACCAGGACTAAACCAGGTCTAAACCAGGACTAAACCAGGTCTAAACCAGGTCTAACCCAGGACTAAACCAGGACTAAACCAGGTCTAAACCAGGTCTAAACCAGGACTAAACCAGGACTAAACCAGGACTAAACCATGACTAAACCAGGTCTAAACCAGGTCTAAACCAGGACTAAACCAGGTCTAAACCAGGACTAAACCAGCACTAAACCAGGACTAAACCAGGTCTAAACCAGGACTAAACCAGGACTAAACCAGGTCTGAACTAGGTCTAAACCAGGTCTAAACCAGGTCTAAACCAGGACTAAACCAGCACTAAACCAGGTCTAAACCAGGACTAAACCAGGACTAAACCAGGTCTGAACCAGGTCTAAACCAGGTCTAAACCAGCACTAAACCAGGACTAAACCAGGTCTAAACCAGGACTAAACCAGGACTAAACCAGCACTAAACCAGGACTAAACCAGGTCTAAAACAGGACTAAACCAGGTCTAAACCAGGTCTAAACCAGGACTAAACCAGGAGTAAACCAGGACTGAACCAGGTCTAAACCAGGACAAAACCAGGTCTAAACCAGGATTAAACCAGGACTAAACCAGGTCTAAACCAGGACTAAACCAGCACTAAACCAGGATTAAACCATGACTAAACCAGGACTAAACCAGGACTAAACCTGGACTAAACCAGGTCTAAACATGACTAAACCAGGTCTGAACCAGGACTAAACCGGGACTAAACCATGACTAAACCAGGTCTAAATCAGGTCTAAACCAGGACTAAACCAGGTCTAAACCATGTCTAAACCGGACTAAACCGGCTCTAAACCAGGACTAAACCAGGCCTAAACCAGGACTAAACCAGGCCTAAACCAGGACTAAACCAGGAGTAAACCAGGACTAAACCACGACTAAACCAGGACTAAACCAGGTCTAGACCAGGACTAATCCAGAACTAAACCATGTCTAAACCAGGACTAAACCAGGACTAAACCAGGACTATACCAGGACTAAACCAGGACTAAACCGGGTCTAAACCAGGACTAAACCAGGACTATACCATGACTAAACCAGGACTAAACCAGGACTATACCAGGACTAAACCAGGACTAAACCGGGTCTAAACCAGGACTAAACCAGGACTATACCATGACTAAACCATGACTAAACCAGGACTAAACCAGGACTAAACCAGGACTATACCAGCACTAAACCAGGACTAAACCAGGACTAAACCAGGACTAAACCAGGACTATACCAGCACTAAACCAGGACTAAACCGGGTTTAAACCATAACTAATCCAGGTCTAAACCAGGACTAAACCAGGACTAAACCATGACTAAACCAGGACTAAACCAGGTCTAAACCAGGACTAAACCAGGACTATACCAGGTCTAAACCAGGACTAAACGAGGACTAGACCAGGACTAAACCAGGACTATACCATGACTAAACCAGGACTAAACCAGGACTAAACCGGGTCTAAACCATAACTAATCCAGGTCTAAACCAGGACTAAACCAGGAGTAAACCAGGACTAAAGCTGGACTAAACCAGGAGTAAACCAGGTCTAGACCAGGACTAAACCAGGACTAAACCAGGTCTAAACCAGGACTAAACCAGGACTAAACCAGGACTAAACCAGGTCTAAACCAGGTCTAAACCAGGACTAAACCAGGACTAAACCAGGTCTAAACCAGGTCTAAACCAGGACTAAACCAGGACTAAACCATGTCTGAACCAGGTCTAAACCAGGTCTAAACCAGCACTAAACCAGGACTAAACCAGGTCTAAACCAGGTCTAAACCAGGACTAAACCAGCACTAAACCAGGACTAAACCAGGTCTAAACCAGGACTAAACCAGGACTAAACGAGGTCTGAACCAGGTCTAAACCAGGTCTAAACCAGCATTAAACCAGGACTAATCCAGAACTAAACCAGGACTAAACCAGGTCTAAACCAGGACTAAACCAGGACTAAACCAGGTCTGAATTAGGTCTAAACCAGGTCTAAACCAGCACTAAACCAGGACTAAACCAGGTCTGAACCAGGTTTAAACCAGGTCTAAACCAGCACTAAACCAGGTCTAAACCAGCACTAAACCAGGACTAAACCCGGTCTAAACCAGGTCTAAACCAGGACTAAACCAGGACTAAACCAGGTCTGAACCAGGTCTAAACCAGGACTAATCCAGAACTAAACCAGGACTAAACCAGGTCTAAACCAGGACTAAACCAGGACTAAACCAGGACTAAACCAGGTCTAAACCAGGTCTAAACCAGGACTAAACCAGGAGTAAACCAGGACTAATCCAGAACTAAACCAGGTCTAAACCAGGACTAAACCAGGACTAAACCAGGTCTAAACCAGGACTTAACCAGGACTACACCAGGTCTAAACCAGGACTAAACCAGGACTAAACCAGGTCTAAACCAGGTCTAAACCAGGAGTAAACCAGGACTAAACCAGGACTAAACCAGGACTATACCAGGACTATACCAGGTCTAAACCAGGACTAATCCAGAACTAAACCAGGTCTAAACCAGGACTAAACCAGGTCTAAACCAGGACTAAACCAGGACTTAACCAGGACTACACCAGGTCTACACCAGGACTAAACCAGGACTAAACCAGGACTAAACCAGGACTAAACCAGGTCTATAGTCAGGACCTTGCAGTAGTAGTAGTACATCGGGAGGATGTACAGGAGCTTCAACAGAAGAATCACCACGACTCTGATGATCAGGTCTGAGTCTGACTCTACAACACAAAAGAACCCAGATCAGACCAGGACCAGGACCAGGACCAGGACCAGGACCAGGACCAGGACCAGGACCAGGACCAGGACTCTCCACTGACCCTCTCCTGAGTCTGTATGTGGACGTACCTCCCAGGGAGAGCTGGAGGATGGAGCTCTGGGAGGAGAAGCTGTGGTTAAACACCTGCAGGAGGTAAACACAGGTGTAGTTTCCTTTGTGGGCGTGGCCAGCGTCAGAGAACAGGAAGTGGGCGGAGTGATTGACGGCGGGCAGGGTGCGGTTCTGAGCGGGGGGCTCGGCGGGAGAGAGGAGCCGGAAGGAGCCGCCCGGGTACTGTGGCTCCACGGAGCATTGGACCCTGAACTTTGAGCCCAGCTGCACCCGCAGCCCCTGAGGCCGGACCTCAGAGGCCCCGTCAGACACAGACACGGAGATGATTGGACGATTCAGGGGGTCTGTGGAGAGACGGGATTGGACAGGTCAGTCTGTGTGTGTGTGTGTGTGTGTGTGTGTGAGATACAGAGGTGTGTGTGTGAGATACAGAGGTGTGTGTGTGTGTGTGTGTGTTACACTCCTCTGGAGCAACTAGAAAACTCATCTGAGAGACACAAAAATGTAAATCAGAGTTTTACCTGAACACACCACCTCCAGACCCAAGGAAGTGGAGGATGAACCAGAGACACATCCTCTCACTGAAGACTTCTTCATACAGGCATATGAGACCCCCCACACAGAACTCTGTGGAAAATCATCTCTTTGTTCTCCATAAACAGCAGGGCCACAGTCCAGGTCTCTGCACACACCAGCTGTGGCCAACTGGTCCCAGCGTTTATAGGGCTCCACCCGTCTCCACTCTCCTCTGTGTTTCACCTCCACAGTCCCAGCACAGCGACTGGCCCCTCCCACCAGCCTGAGCGGCTCTGAACAGACAAGAGACAGAGTGAAGCCCCGCCCCTTTCCCTGTGCACTGAAGCCCCGCCCCTTTACCTGTGCAGGTGAGGTTGACAGCGGCTCCAGAGGAGCAGGTCCTTGAGTCGGAGCGGGGACAGTCCATCAGAGCAGACTCATGGCCCTCACAGTGGAACGTCTGCCCCAGAGGAGAGAGCGCCCCCTGGAGGAGAGAAGGAGCCCCACAGCCCAGCTCCCTGCACAGCACCTCTGCCCCCCGCTGGCCCAAGTCCCCGTCACAGACCCCGGTCCAGGACCCGTTCCAGATCTGCACTGATCCTGAGCACAGACCGGACCCCGAGACCAGACCGGACCCCGAGACCAGACCGGACCCCGAGACCAGACGCACCGAGTCTGTGGACACACACGAGACATCAGCACTTTGAGCCAATAGGACGCACACGTGTGTGACACAGAGGTGTTTGTGTGTGTGTGTGTGTGAGTGTGTGTGTGTGTGTGTGTGTGTGTGTGATACAGATGTGTGTGTGTGATACAGAGGTGTGTGTGTGTGTGTGATACAGAGGTGTGTGTGTGTGATACAGAGGTGTGTGTGTGTGTGATACAGAGTTGTGTGTGTGTGTGTGATACAGAGGTGTGTGTGTGATACAGAGGTGTGTGTGTGTGTGATACAGAGGTGTGTGTGTGTGTGATACAGAGGTGTGTGTGTGTGATACAGAGGTGTATGTGTGTGTGTGTGTGATACAGAGGTGTGTGTGTGTGATACAGAGGTGTGTGTGTGATACAGAGGTGTGTGTGTGTGATACAGAGGTGTGTGTGTGTGTGATACAGAGGTGTGTGTGTGTGATACAGAGGTGTATGTGTGTGTGTGTGTGATACAGAGGTGTGTGTGTGATACAGAGTTGTGTGTGTGTGTGTGTGTGATACAGAGGTGTGTGTGTGTGATACAGAGGTGTGTGTGTGTGTGTGATACAGAGGTGTGTGTGTGTGATACAGAGGTGTGTGTGTGTGTGATACAGAGGTGTGTGTGTGTGATACAGAGGTGTGTGTGTGTGTGATACAGAGGTGTGTGTGTGTGTGTGTGTGTGTGTGTGTGTGTGTGTGTGTGTGTGTGATACAGAGGTGTGTGTGTGATACAGAGGTGTGTGTGTGTGTGTGATACAGAGGTGTGTGTGTGTGTGTGTGTGTGTGTGTGATACAGAGGTGTGTGTGTGTGTGTGATACAGATGTGTGTGTGTGTGTGTGATACAGATGTGTGTGTGTGTGTGTGTGTGTGTTACACTCCTCTGGAGCAACTAGAAAACTCATCTGAGAGACACAAAAATGTAAATCAGACTTTTACCTGAACACACCACCTCCACACCCCGGGAAGAGGAGGATGAACCAGAGACACATCCTCTCACTGAAGACTTCTTCACACAGTCAGGTGAGACCCTCCACACAGAACTCTGTGGAAAATCCTCTCTTTCTTCTCCATAAACAGCAGAGCCACAGTCCAGGTCTCTGCACACACCAGCTGTGGCCAACTGGTCCCAGTATCCAGCGGGCTCCACCCGACTCCACTCTCCTCTGTACTTCACCTCCACAGTCCCAGCACAGCGACTGGCCCCTCCCACCAGCCTGAGCGGCTCTGAACAGACAAGAGACAGAGTGAAGCCCCGCCCCTTTACCTGTGCACTGAAGCCCCGCCCCTTTACCTGTGCAGGTGAGGGTGACAGCGGCTCCAGAGGAGCAGGTCCTTGAGTCGGAGCGGGGACAGTCCATCAGAGCAGACTCATGGCCCTCACAGTGGAACGTCTGCCCCAGAGGAGAGAGCGCCCCCTGGAGGAGAGAAGGAGCCCCACAGCCCAGCTCCCTGCACAGCACCTCTGCCCCCCGCTGGCCCAAGTCCCCGTCACAGACCCCGGTCCAGGACCCGTTCCAGATCTGCACTGATCCTGAGCACAGACTGGACCCCGAGACCAGACTGGACCCCGAGACCAGACCGGACCCCGAGACCAGACCGGACCCTGAGACCAGACGCACAGAGTCTGTGGACACACACGAGACATCAGCACTTTGAGCCAATAGGACGCACACGTGTGTGACACAGAGGTGTGTGTGTGTGTGTGTGATACAGAGGTGTGTGTGTGTGATACAGAGGTGTGTGTGTGTGTGTGTGTGTGTGATACAGAGGTGTGTGTGTGATACAGAGTTGTGTGTGTGTGTGTGTGATACAGAGGTGTGTGTGTGTGATACAGAGGTGTGTGTGTGTGTGTGATACAGAGGTGTGTGTGTGTGTGTGTGTGTGTGTGTGTGTGATACAGATGTGTGCGTGTGTGTGTGTGATACAGATGTGTGTGTGTGTGTGTGATACAGAGGTGTGTGTGTGTGTGTGTGTGTGTAATACAGAGGTGTGTGTGTGTGTGTGATACAGATGTGTGCGTGTGTGTGTGATACAGATGTGTGTGTGTGTGTGTGTGTGTGATACAGAGGTGTGTGTGTGTGTGTGATACAGAGGTGTGTGTGTGATACAGAGGTGTGTGTGATACAGAGGTGTGTGTGTGTGTGTGTGATACAGAGGTGTGTGTGTGTGCGATACAGAGGTGTGTGTGTGTGTGTGTGATACAGAGGTGTGTGTGTGTGTGATACAGAAGTGTGTGTGTGTGATACAGAGGTGTGTGTGTTTGTGTGTGTGTGATACAGATGTGTGTGTGTGTGTGATAAACAGGTGTGTGTGTGTGTGATACACAGGTGTGTGTGTGTGTGATACACAGGTGTGTGTGTGTGTGTGTGTTACACTCCTCTGGAGCAACTAGAAAACTCATCTGAGAGACACAAAAATGTAAATCAGAGTTTTACCTGAACACACCACCTCCAGACCCAAGGAAGTGGAAGAGGAGGAGTAGAATGAATCAGAGACACATTCTGTCACTGAAGACTTCTTCACACAGTCATATGTGACCCTCCACACAGAACTCTGTGGAAAATCATCTCTTTGTTCTCCATAAACAGCAGAGCCACAGTCCAGGTCTCTGCACACACCAGCTGTGTCCAACTGGTCCCAGAGTCCAGAGGGCTCCACCACCCGTCTCCACTCTCCTCTGTGCTTCACCTCCACAGTCCCAGCACAGCGACTGGCCCCTCCCACCAGCCTGAGCGGCTCTGAACAGACAAGAGACAGAGTGAAGCCCCGCCCCTTTACCTGTGCACTGAAGCCCCACCCCTTTCCCTGTGCACTGAAGCCCCGCCCCTTTACCTGTGCAGGTGAGGTTGACAGCGGCTCCAGAGGAGCAGGTCCTTGAGTCGGAGCGGGGACAGTCCATCAGAGCAGACTCATGGCCCTCACAGTGGAACGTCTGCCCCAGAGGAGAGAGCGCCCCCTGGAGGAGAGAAGGAGCCCCACAGCCCAGCTCCCTGCACAGCACCTCTGCCCCCCGCTGGCCCAAGTCCCCGTCACAGACCCCGGTCCAGGACCCGTCCCAGATCTGCACTGATCCTGAGCACAGACCGGACCCCGAAACCAGACCGGACCCTGAGACCAGACCGGACCCCGAGACCAGACCGGACCCCGAGACCAGACGCACAGAGTCTGTGGACACACATGTGACATCAGCACTTTGAGCCAATAGGACACACACGTGTGTGACACAGAGGTGTGTGTGTGTGTGTTTGTGTGTGTGTGTGTGTGTGTGTGTGTGACACAGAGGTGTGTGTGTGTGTGTGTGTGATACAGAGGTATGTGTGTGTGTGTGTGTGTGTGATACACAGGTGTGTGTGTGTGTGTGTGTGTGATACAGAGGTGTGTGTGTGTGATACAGAGGTGTGTGTGTGTGATACAGAGGTGTGTGTGTGTGTGTGTGATACAGAGGTGTGTGTGTGTGATACAGAGGTGTGTGTGTGTGTGTGATACAGAGGTGTGTATGGTGTGTGTGTGTGTGTGTGTGTCTGTGTGATACACAGGTGTGTGTGTGTGTGTGTGTGATACAGAGGTGTGTATGGTGTGTGTGTGTGTGTGTGTCTGTGTGATACAGAGGTGTGTGTGTGTGTGTGTGTGTGTGATACAGATGTGTGTGTGTGATACAGAGGTGTGTGTGTGATACAGATGTGTGTGTGTGATACAGAGGTGTGTGTGTGTGTGTTACACTCCTCTGGAGCAACTAGAAAAATCATCTGAGAGACACAAAAATGTAAATCAGAGTTTTACCTGAACACACCACCTCCAGACCCGAGGAAGAGGAGGATGAACCATAGACACATCCTCTCACTGAAGAGTCCTTCACACAGTCAGGTGAGACCCCCCACACAGAACTCTGTGGAAAATCCTCTCTTTCTTCTCCATAAACAGCAGAGCCACAGTCCAGGTCTCTGCACACACCAGCTGTGTGCAACTGGTCCCAGAGTCCAGAGGGCTCCTCCACCCGTCTCCACTCTCCTCTGTACTTCACCTCCACAGTCCCAGCACAGCGACTGGCCCCTCCCACCAGCCTGAGCGGCTCTGAACAGACAAGAGACAGAGTGAAGCCCCGCCCCTTTCCCTGTGCACTGAAGCCCCGCCCCTTTACCTGTGCAGGTGAGGGTGACAGCGGCTCCAGAGGAGCAGGTCCTTGAGTCGGAGCGGGGACAGTCCATCAGAGCAGACTCATGGCCCTCACAGTGGAACGTCTGCCCCAGAGGAGAGAGCGCCCCCTGGAGGAGAGAAGGAGCCCCACAGCCCAGCTCCCTGCACAGCACCTCTGCCCCCCGCTGGCCCAAGTCCCCGTCACAGACCCCGGTCCAGGACCCGTTCCAGATCTGCACTGATCCTGAGCACAGACCGGACCCCGAGACCAGACCGGACCCTGAGACCAGACCGGACCCCGAGACCAGACCGGACCCCGAGACCAGACCGGACCCCGAGACCAGACCGGACCCCGAGACCAGACGCACCGAGTCTGTGGACACACACGAGACATCAGCACTTTGAGCCAATAGGACGCACACGTGTGTGACACAGAGGTGTGTGTGTGTGTGTGTGTGTGTTACACTCCTCTGGAGCAACTAGAAAAATCATCTGAGAGACACAAAAATGTAAATCAGAGTTTTACCTGAACACACCACCTCCAGACCCCAGGAAGAGGAGGATGAATCAGAGACACATCCTCTCACTGAAGACTTCTTCACACAGTCAGGTGAGACCCTCCACACAGAACTCTGTGGAAAATCCTCTCTTTCTTCTCCATAAACAGCAGAGCCACAGTCCAGGGCTCTGCACACAGCAGCTGTGGCCAACTGGTCCCAGAGTCTATAGGGCTCCACCCGTCTCCACTCTCCTCTGTACTTCACCTCCACAGTCCCAGCACAGCGACTGGCCCCTCCCACCAGCCTGAGTGGCTCTGAACAGACAAGAGACAGAGTGAAGCCCCGCCCCTTTACCTGTGCACTGAAGCCCCGCCCCTTTCCCTGTGCACTGAAGCCCCGCCCCTTTACCTGTGCAAACACACACTCCTCTCAATGAGGAGGTTGTGGGTTAGACTCCTGCTCTGTGTGAGTGTGTTGCTGAGTGGTTCTTACCTGCTGAGCTGTTGTTTACTGCCAGGACCCCTGCACACAGGACCCCTGCACACAGGACCCCTGCACACAGAGTTCATGTTACAAAATGGCGTCTGTTAGTCACATGACATAGAGCTGTGTACAAAACGGCTGTTCTGGGACAGGAAGAGACTGTGGTGCAGCGTGACGCCGCTGTGACATACTTAGTCTCAGAGGAAAAAGCACATTTTACTCACTTCTCTATTTATTTAGTCAGACAGTGCTGTCACACAGTGATGTCACACAGTGCTGTCACACAGTGATGTCACACAGTGCTGTCACACAGTGATGTCACACAGTGATGTCACACAGTGCTGTCACACAGTGCTGTCACACAGTGATGTCACACCGTGATGTCACACAGTGCTGTCACACAGTGCCGTCACACAGTGATGTCACACAGTGATGTCACACAGTGATGTCACACAGTGATGTCACACTGTGATGTCACACAGTGATGTCACACAGTGATGTCACACAGTGCTGTCACACAGTGATGTCACACAGTGATGTCACACCGTGATGTCACACCGTGATGTCACACAGTGATGTCACACAGTGATGTCACACAGTGCTGTCACACCGTGATGTCACACAGTGATGTCACACAGTGATGTCACACTATGCTGTCACTCAGTGATGTCACACAGTGCTGTCACACAGTGCTGTCACACAGAAACAGATTGTTAGGGGGTTATTACACTACTATGTGCACTGTTAGTGTCACATACAGAATACTGCGCATTGTGTGAGGACCTGAAAGCCACTGTAATCTAGTTAGATGTAGTTTGAAATGATTTGAACCAGATCTGATTTTGTTTTTTATGAAAGTGATATTAATATTACCCTGCTTATGTTGTTGACCTGATTCGACTTGGGACTGTTCGGTGTGAGGCTGGAGTCGCTGGATCCAGGACCTGAGGACGTGCTGGATGCCCTAACGTCTCTCTATGGTGGACCTGGCTCTCATCGTAATACAGCTGGATTAAGATAAGATCTTGTGCACCAACGAAAAAACAAAAGTCATACTACCCGGGTAGATGCAACACAATACTTTTTTTCAGAGCTCTGAAACCTTTTTTTATTTTAAAGGGACAAATTATTATTATTTTGAACAAAGGACTGATTTACATAGGGGTGAATTGGTAATGTTTGGAGGTAGTGATCCTGTGATAAATGCCGACTTTGTTCACTTTTCTTACTTCAAACTGTGGTCCCAATTTATGACACCTTCTTTCCTCCTTCAGAACCTAGATTCTTGGGCACGTGCACCATTCATATCTCACTAGTTCAATTGGTACAGGTTACACCGACCCAATTCATGGCGAGCCAGCCAGGAGGAAAAGGTGAATTAGAGACAAGACTCTCGAGTTAAAATACAAAATCCTTTGCCGGTTTATTGTCATTTTATTTTGGAAAGTACTTTTTATTTGCAAATATGGCTTCTGAAACAGACTATGGTGTTGATATGAGAAAGTGGATCTATGTTGAGGGTATTGCTACCTCTGACACAGATGAACAGATTACTGAGTTTTGTTCAACCTTTGGGCCGGTGAATAAGGTTTTAAGAGTAAGACAAACAGGTCAAACTTCTGGTGTGAAAGCTCCGGTTGAGTTTCACTCTGTGAATACTGTTACAAACTTAGTGCCGACCCTGCCACAGGTTTACCCTTGTTCTGAGAATTCTTTTCTTTTGTGGCGGGTAGATGTAACTTACAAAACCAGCCAGACTCCCAAGAAAACCCTTGATCTCCCAACCCTCTCTAATAATGAAAGCCCCAGCTCAGAGAGTGACCCTGATTCCGATGATAGCAGAACCCCATTGATACCCCGAACACGCACTAAACTTGATCCCACTGAACAAGTCACTTCAAGCTATGGCACAAAAGCGAAGGTTAAAGCTGCTCCATATAGTGACATTCTCAATCCAAATGAAGTTCAAAAAAATCATTGTGGAACATGTAATAAAAAACGATGGCTCCAATGCCCCAAGCCAAAGCTCTAAATGGCTTCGTCCTTTCTCAGGCAGAATCCCCAAACCTCCCAGTGAGGTTGATTTTGAAACTTGGTGCCTTCATGTTGAGCTCATGATACAAGATAACCACAGTGTTGATATACAAAGGCGTAAAATCTTAGAGAGCTTACTACCACCTGCTTCTGACCTAATGAGGCAACTTGGTCCTCAAACAGCCCCCAGTGACTATGTTAAACTTCTTGAATCAGCTTATGGACTAGTTGAGGACGGGGCAGAAATATTTGCACGTTTTCTAAGCACCCACCGAAATACTGAGGAGAAAGCTTCTGAGTTTCTCCGACGATTACAAGTGCTGCTGACCACTGCCATTCAAAGGGGTGGAGTAACAAGCAAAGATGCTGACAAACATTTAATCAGACAGTTTGGACGTGGTTGTTGGGATCAGTCTCTACTTCTTGCCTTACAACTTGAACTCAAATCAGACAGATCTCCTCAATTCTCTGACTTCTTATTGCAGTTACGAACTGGAGAGGACAGGAGAACCGCCAAGTTTGATCGTATGCAGCGGCATCTCGGGGGCACAAAGATCAAATCATCTGTGAACATGCAACTTGTGCCTGAGATAACCCCCCAGGATGAACCCGACACAGAGGTGCTTCAGAGATACATGACACAAACGGAAGACTTGAGAAAGCAGGTAGCTGAACTGGAAATGCAGCTCACTAAGAAGAAAGAACATCGGCAACAGAAAAGCACTAAGAAGGCTCAGAGAAAAGTCGAGACACCTCCAGCTGAGGCTCAAGTGCAGCAGATCGTGTCTAAACCTAGACCAAAAGCATGGTTCTGTTTCCAATGCGGCAATGATGGGCATATTGCACGTGAATGTGAAAACCCACCAGACAAGCTCTTAGTAGATCAGAAGTACAAAACAAAATGACAAAATGAGTTTGGACATTTAAACAGGAAACGGTCGCAGTGGAGGGACTGACTGACTGCACCCCAAGAAAAGAAATGTCCCGCGCCAACTCCCAACTCAGAACCAATCACATGTGAAAGTCATTCTGCAACTGAATCACTTAACCGAGAACTTCTGAAAGGGCTAATTGGACCTAAATGTACTGCCACAGTGACTGTTGAGGGAGTGAAATCTGACAGCCTGATTGATTCAGGGTCACAGGTAACGACTGTCTTAAAGTCCTTTGATGAAAACCACCTCTCATCAGCAAATCTTTCCTATCTAAGACCTGTTAGATCTTGAGGTCAGGAAGTCCCTTATCTGGGATACATCCAAATTTCTCTTGATCTCCCGGAGGACGTCATGGGGACACCTGAAAGAGTTGACACCCTTGCACTTGTCGTCCCTGACCACAGATCCAACATACACGTTCCCCTCCTGATTGGTACAAATGTATTGGATCCACTGTATGAGAAATATGCACTTACCTTGAATGAGCGTGCAGCACATAAGTCCAAAAGCACAACCAGTTCTGCCCTAGCCAAACATTTGTACCACCGATTCAAAATAAAGCAGCAGAATGGCAGAGTTGGAACTGTGAAGCTGCAGAGCAAAAAGTGTGTTACCATCCCTGCAGGAGACAAAGCCATTTTAAATGGATACACACACATTCAGTTCCTCATGAGACTACCCTCTTAGTTGAACCTCCAAAGTCAAACTTGTTTTCTAGTTTTCTGGTCTCTTGTTTTGCAGTTACGTCATGACATGTCCTACACGTTCCTCCTTCAAGTTACCTGTCCTTGGAAAAAATGAAAGTGCACACGACATCAGAATCCCAGCTGGTCACATGATAGCTGAGGTTTCCCTCCCAAAAGCTGTCAGCCCTGCCAGCCAATGACAGTAAAGTTAAAGGTCCTGAAGAGTCTCGCTCTGCTCCGGATGTTGCAACCTGCAGTTCAATGCCCCTGAGTCTGATCAACTTGCCTTTGACTTCACAGATTCTCCTCTATCAGAAGAGTGGAAAGAGCGGATTACCAAGAAGCTCAAATGAATGGCTGAGGTGTTCGCTCTAAATGACCTAGACTATGGCCACACCACTGAAGTGAAACATAGAATCCTTTTGTCTGACCCCACTCCATTTAAACAACGGCCTCGTCCCATCCCTCCGACTATGAGGCCGTCAGACTTCATCTGAAAGAGCTCAAAGATGCCAATATCATCAGAGAATCAGAAAGCCCTTTTGCTTCCCCTGTCGCGGTGGTAAAGTAAAAAATGGCACCATCAGGTTTTGTGTCGATTATCACAAGCTAAATAACCAGACGATAAAAGACGCCTATGTGCTACCCAACATAGAGGAAGCTTTCTCAGCCTTGTCCGGCTCAAGGTGGTTTTCCATCATGGACCTTAAGTCCGGATATTATCAAGTGGAGGTGGAGGAGGAGGACAAACACAAGACAGCATTTGTGACGCCTATGGGGTTCTGGGAATTCAATAGAATGCCCCAGGGGGTGACTCATGCTCCCAGTACTTTTCAAAGGCTCATGGAAAAGTGCATGGGCATTTGTGCATTTGTAAATTCCAAAGTAG
>CM068352.1:40702990-40757990 GCA_034769755.1 Odontamblyopus lacepedii
CACTACTACACAGTACTACACACTACTACACAGTACTACACAGTACTACACACTACTACACACTACTACACAGTACTACACACACTACTACTACACAGTACTCACACACTACTACACAGTACTACACACTACTACACAGTACTGCACAGTACTACACACTACTACACAGTACTACACAGTACTACACACTACTACACAGTACTACACACTACTACACAGTACTACACACTACTACACAGTACTACACAGTACTACACACTACTACACAGTACTACACACTACTACACAGTACTACACACTACTACACAGTACTACACAGTACTACACACTACTACACACTACTACACAGTACTACACAGTACTACACACTACTACACAGTACTACACACTACTACACAGTACTACACAGTACTACACACTACTACACACTACTACACAGTACTACACAGTACTACACACTACTACACAGTACTACACACTACTACACAGTACTACACACTACTACACAGTACTACACAGTACTACACACTACTACACAGTACTACACACTACTACACAGTACTACACAGTACTACACAGTACTACACAGTACTACACATTACTACACACTACTACACAGTACTACACAGTACTACACAGTACTACACAGTACTACACAGTACTACACACTACGACACAGTACTACACCGTACTACACACTACTACACAGTACTACACACTACTACACAGTACTACACAGTACTACACAGTACTACACATTACTACAGAGTACTACACACTACTACACAGTACTACACACAACTACACAGTACTACACAGTACTACACACTACTACACACTACTACACAGTACTACACACTACTACACAGTACTACACACTACTACACTTTACTACACTGTACTACACACTCCAGTACACACTACTACACAGTACTACACACTACTACACACTACTACACACTACTACACAGTACTACACACTACTACACAGTACTACACAGTACTACACACTACTACACAGTACTACACACTACTACACAGTACTACACACTACTACACAGTACTACACAGTACTACACACTACTACACAGTACTACACACTACTACACACTACTACACAGTACTACACACTACTACACAGTACTACACACTACTACACAGTACTACACAGTACTACACACTACTACACAGTACTACACAGTACTACACACTACTACACAGTACTACACACTACTACACAGTACTACACAGTACTACACAGTACTACACAGTACTACACACTACTACACAGTACTACACAGTACTACACAGTACTACACAGTACTACACACTACTACACAGTACTACACACTACTACACAGTACTACACAGTACTACACAGTACTACACACTACTACACAGTACTACACACTACTACACAGTACTACACAGTACTACACACTACTACACACTACTACACAGTACTACACACTACTACACAGTACTACACAGTACTACACACTACTACACAGTACTACACAGTACTACACACTACTACACAGTACTACACACTACTACACAGTACTACACACTACTACACAGTACTACACAGTACTACACACTACTACACAGTACTACACACTACTACACAGTACTACACACTACTACACAGTACTACACAGTACTACACACTACTACACAGTACTACACAGTACTACACAGTACTACACACTACTACACAGTACTACACACTACTACACAGTACTACACTCACTACACAGTACTACACACAGTACTACACACTACTACACAGTACTCACACACTACTACACAGTACTACACACTACTACACACAGTACTACACACTACTACACAGTACTACACACTACTACACACAGTACTACACACTACTACACACTACTACACAGTACTACACACTTCTACACACTTCTACACTACTACACACTACTACACAGTACTACACACTACTACACAGTACTACACACTACTACACAGTACTACACACTACTGCACAGTACTACACACTACTACACAGTACTACACACTACTACACAGTACTACACACTACTACACACTACTACACAGTACTACACACTACACACTACTATTACACAGTACTACACAGTACTACACACTACTACACAGTACTACACACTACTACACACTACTACACAGTACTACACACTACTACACAGTACAGATCAGAACTACACACTACTGCACACTACTACACACACTACTGCATCCCTCAGTACTACACACTACTGCACAGTACTACACACTACTACACAGTACTACACACTACTACACAGTACTACACAGTACTACACAGTACTACACACTACTACACAGTACTACACACCTCTGCACAGTACTACACACTACTACACAGTACTACACAGTACTACACAGTACTACACACTACTACACACTACTACACAGTACTACACACTACTACACAGTGCTACACACTACTACACAGTACTACACATTACTGCACAGTACTACACAGTACTACACAGTACTACACACTACTACACAGTACTACACACTACTGCACAGTACTACACACTACTACACAGTACTACACAGACGTACACACAACTAAACAGTACTAAACACTATTTAATACTACACATTACTTCACATTACTGCACAGTACTACACACTACTACACAGTACTACACAGTACTACACACTACTACACAGTACTACACACTACTACACAGTACTACACACTACTGCACAGTACTACACAGTACTACACACTACTACACAGTACTACACACTACTGCACAGTACTACACACTACTACACAGTACTACACAGTACTACACAGTACTACACACTACTACACAGTACTACACAGTACTACACAGTACTACACACTACTGCACAGTACTACACACTACTACACAGTACTACACAGTACTACACACTACTACACAGTACTACACACTACTACACAGTACTACACAGTACTACACAGTACTACACACTACTACACAGTACTACACACTACTACACAGTACTACACAGTACTACACACTACTACACAGTACTACACAGTACTACACAGTACTACACACTACTGCACAGTACTACACACTACTACACAGTACTACACAGTACTACACACTACTACACAGTACTACACACTACTACACAGTACTACACACTACTGCACAGTACTACACACTACTGCACAGTACTACACAGTACTACACAGTACTACACACTACTACACAGTACTACACAGTACTACACTACTAATAGTACTACACAGTACTGCACTGTACTACACACCACTCCACTGTACTACACACTACTACACAGGACTACACACTACTTCACAGTACTACACACTACTACACAGTACTACACACTACTTCACAGTACTACACACTACTACACAGTACTACACACTACTGCACAGTACTACACAGTTCTACATACAGTACTACACACTACTACACAGTACTACACAGTACTGCACAGTACTACACACACCACTGCACAGTACTATTACACAATTACTGCACAGTACTACACACTCACTGCACAGTACTACACACTACTACACACTACTACACACTACTACATTAGGTACTACTACACACTACTGCACAGTACTACACAGTACTACACAGTACTACACACTACTACACAGTACTACACAGTACTGCACAGTACTACACACCACTGCACAGTACTACACACAACTGCACAGTACTACACACTACTGCACAGTACTACACAGTACTACACACTACTACACACTACTACACAGTACTACACACTACTGCACAGTACTACACAGTACTACACACTACTACACACCACTGCACAGTACTACACACTACTACACAGTACTACACACTACTACACAGTACTACACACTACTGCACAGTACTACACACTACTGCACAGTACTACACAGTACTACACACTACTACACACTACTACACAGTACTACACAGTACTACACACCACTGCACAGTACTACACACCACTACACAGTACTACACACTACCGCACAGCACTACACACTACTGCACAGTACTACACAGTACTACACAGTACTACACACCACTGCACAGTACTACACACCACTACACAGTACTACACACTACCGCACAGTACTACACACTACTGCACAGTACTACACAGTACTACACACTACTACACACCACTGCACAGTACTACACACTACTACACAGTACTACACACTACTACACAGTACTACACAGTACTACACACTACTACACACTACTACACAGTACTACACACTACTACACACTACTACACAGTACTACACACTACTACACAGTACTACACACTACTACACAGTACTACACACTACTGCACAGTACTACACAGTACTACACACTACTACACACCACTGCACAGTACTACACAGTACTACACAGTACTACACACTACTGCACAGTACTACACACTACTGCACAGTACTACACACTACTGCACAGTACTACACAGTACTACACACTACTACACAGTACTACACACTACTACACAGTACTACACACTACTACACACTACTACACAGTACTACACACTACTACACAGTACTACACACTACTACACACTACTGCACAGTACTACACACTACTACACAGTACTACACAGTACTACACACTACTACACACTACTACACAGTACTACACACTACTACACAGTACTACACAGTACTACACACTACTGCACACTACTACACAGTACTACACACTACTGCACAGTACTACACACTACTACACAGTACTACACAGTACTACACACTACTACACAGTACTACACAGTACTACACACTACTACACACTACTACACAGTACTACACACTACTACACAGTACTACACACTACTACACAGTACTACACACTACTACACACTACTACACAGTACTACACACTACTACACAGTACTACACACTACTACACACTACTACACAGTACTACACAGTACTACACACTACTACACAGTACTACACACTACTACACAGTACTACACACTACTGCACAGTACTACACACTACTACACAGTACTACACAGTACTACACACTACTACACAGTAGTACACAGTACTACACAGTACTACACACTACTACACACTACTACACAGTACTACACAGTACTACACAGTACTACACACTACTACACAGTACTACACACTACTACACAGTACTACACACTACTACACAGTACTACACAGTACTACACACTACTACACAGTAGTACACAGTACTACACAGTACTACACACTACTGCACAGTACTACACACTACTACACAGTACTACACAGTACTACACACTACTACACAGTACTACACACTACTACACAGTACTACACACTACTGCACAGTACTACACACTACTACACAGTACTACACACTACTACACACTACTACACAGTACTACACACTACTACACAGTACTACACACTACTACACACTACTACACAGTACTACACACTACTACACACTACTACACAGTACTACACACTACTACACAGTACTACACACTACTACACAGTACTACACACTACTGCACAATACTACACACTACTACACAGTACTACACACTACTACACAGTACTACACAGTACTACACACTACTACACAGTAGTACACAGTACTACACAGTACTACACACTACTGCACAGTACTACACACTACTACACAGTACTACACAGTACTACACACTACTACACAGTACTACACACTACTACACAGTACTACACACTACTGCACAGTACTACACACTACTACACAGTACTACACAGTACTACACACTACTACACAGTACTACACACTACTACACAGTACTACACACTACTGCACAGTACTACACACTACTACACAGTACTACACACTACTACACAGTACTACACACTACTGCACACTACTACACACTACTACACACTACTACACAGTACTACACACTACTACACAGTACTACACACTACTACACACTGCTACATACTACTGCACAGTACTACACACTACTACACAGTACTACACACTACTGCACAGTACTACACAGTACTACACACTACTACACAGTACTACACACTACTACACAGTACTACACAGTACTACACAGTACTACACACTACTGCACAGTACTACACTCTACTACACAGTACTACACACTACTACACAGTACTACACACTACTACACAGTACTACACACTACTGCACAGTACTACACTCTACTACACAGTACTACACACTACTACACAGTACTACACACTACTACACAGTACTACACACTACTGCACAGTACTACACACTACTACACAGTACTACACACTACTGCACAGTACTACACACTACTACACAGTACTACACACTACTGCACAGTACTACACACTACTACACAGTACTACACACTACTACACAGTACTACACACTACTGCACAGTACTACACAGTACTACACACTACTACACAGTACTACACACTACTACACAGTACTACACACTACTACACAGTACTACACACTACTGCACAGTACTACACAGTACTACACACTACTACACAGTACTACACACTACTACACAGTACTACACAGTACTATACACTACTACACAGTACTACACACTACTACACAGTACTACACACTACTGCACAGTACTGCTCAGTACTGCACAGTACTACACACTACTACACAGTACTACACACTACTACACAGTACTACACACTACTGCACAGTACTACACAGTACTACACACTACTACACAGTACTACACACTACTGCGCAGTACTACACACTACTACGCAGTACTACACACTACTACACAGTACTACACACTACTACACAGTACTACACACTACTGCACAGTACTACACAGTACTACACACTACTACACACTACTACACAGTACTACACACTACTACACAGTACTACACACTACTGCACAGTACGACACACTACTACACAGTACGACACACTACTACACAGTACTACACACTACTGCACAGTACTACACACTACTACACAGTACTACACACTACTACACAGTACTACACACTACTGCACAGTACTACACACTACTACACAGTACTACACACTACTACACAGTACGACACACTACTACACAGTACTACACACTACTACACAGTACTGCACACTACTGCACAGTACTACACACTACTACACAGTACTACACACTACTACACATTACTACACAGTACTACACACTACTACACACTACTACACAGTACTACACACTACTGCACAGTACGACACACTACTACACAGTACTACACACTACTACACAGTACTACACACTACTGCACAGTACTACACACTACTACACAGTACTACACACTACTGCACAGTACTACACAGTACTACACACTACTACACACTACTACACAGTACTACACACTACTACACAGTACTACACACTACTGCACAGTACGACACACTACTACACAGTACTACACACTACTACACAGTACTACACACTACTGCACAGTACTACACACTACTACACAGTACTACACACTACTACACAGTACTACACACTACTGCACAGTACTACACACTACTGCACACTACTACACACTACTACACAGTACTACACACTACTGCACAGTACTACACACTACTGCACAGTACTACACACTACTGCACAGTACTACACACTACTACACACTACTACACAGTACTACACACTACTACACAGTACTAGACACAATTGCACAGTACTACACACTACTACACAGTACTACACACTACTACACACTACTACACACTACTACACACTACTACACAGTACTACACACTACTACACACTACTACACAGTACTACACACTACTACACACTACTACACACTACTACACAGTACTACACACTACTACACACTACTACACAGTACTACACAGTACTACACAGTACTACACAGTACTACACACTACTACACAGTACTACACACTACTGCACAGTACTACACACTACTTCACAGTACTACACACTACTACACACTACTGCACAGTACTACACACTACTACACAGTACTACACACTACTACACACTACTACACACTACTACACAGTACTACACACTACTACACACTACTACACAGTACTACACACTACTACACAGTACTACACAGTACTACACAGTACTACACACTACTACACAGTACTACACACTACTACACAGTACTACACATTACTACACAGTACTACACAGTACTACACACTACTACACAGTACTACACACTACTACACAGTACTACACACTACTACACAGTACTACACACTACTACACAGTACTACACACTACTGCACAGTACTACACACTACTACACAGTACTACACACTACTACACACTACTACACAGTACTACACAGTACTACACACTACTACACAGTACTACACACTACTACACAGTACTACACACTACTACACACTACTACACAGTACTACACACTACTACACAGTACTACACACTACTACACAGTACTACACACTACTGCACAATACTACACACTACTACACAGTACTACACACTACTACACAGTACTACACAGTACTACACACTACTACACAGTACTACACACTACTACACAGTACTACACACTACTGCACAGTACTACACACTACTACACAGTACTACACAGTACTACACACTACTACACAGTACTACACACTACTACACAGTACTACACACTACTGCACAGTACTACACACTACTACACAGTACTACACACACACTACTACACAGTACTACACTAATTACTACACAGTACTACACAGTACTACACTACAGTACTACACACTACTGCACAGTACTACACTACTACACATTACTACACACTACTACACAGTACTACACACTACTACACAGTACTACACACTACTACACAGTACTACACACTACTACACAGTACTACACACTACTACACAGTACTACACACTACTACACAGTACTACACACTACTGCACAGTACTACACAGTACTACACACTACTACACAGTACTACACACAACTGCACAGTACTACACACTACTACACAGTACTACACACTACTACACAGTACTACACACTACTACACAGTACTACACACTACTACACAGTACTACACACTACTGCACAGTACTACACAGTACTACACACTACTACACAGTACTACACACTACTACACAGTACTACACACTACTACACAGTACTACACACACTACTGCATCCCTCAGTACTACAGTACTACACACTACTACACAGTACTACACACTACTACACAGTACTACACAGTACTACACACTACTACACAGTACTACACACTACTACACAGTAATTACACACTACTGCATTGTGCAATTGCTCAGTACTGCACAGTACTACACACTACTACACAGTACTACACACTACTACACAGTACTACACAGTACTACACACTACTGCACAGTACTACACAGTACTACACACTACTACACAGTACTACACACTACTGCGCAGTACTACACACTACTACGCAGTACTACACACTACTACACAGTACTACACACTACTGCACAGTACTACACAGTACTACACACTACTACACACTACTACACAGTACTACACACTACTACACAGTACTACACACTACTGCACAGTACGACACACTACTACACAGTACGACACACTACTGCACAGTACTACACACTACTACACAGTACTACACACTACTGCACAGTACTACACAGTACTACACACTACTACACAGTACTACACACTACTGCGCAGTACTACACACTACTACGCAGTACTACACACTACTACACAGTACTACACACTACTGCACAGTACTACACACTACTACACAGTACTACACACTACTACACAGTACTACACACTACTGCACAGTACTACACAGTACTACACACTACTACACAGTACTACACACTACTGCGCAGTACTACACACTACTGCGCAGTACTACACACTACTACGCAGTACTACACACTACTACACAGTACTACACACTACTGCACAGTACGACACACTACTACACAGTACTACACACTACTACACAGTACTGCACACTACTGCACAGTACTACACACTACTACACAGTACTGTACTACGCAGTACTACACACTACTACACAGTACTACACACTACTGCACAGTACGACACACTACTACACAGTACTACACACTACTACACAGTACTGCACACTACTGCACAGTACTACACACTACTACACAGTACTACACACTACTACACATTACTACACAGTACTACACACTACTACACAGTACTACACACTACTGCACAGTACGACACACTACTACACAGTACTACACACTACTACACAGTACTACACACTACTGCACAGTACTACACACTACTACACAGTACTACACACTACTGCACAGTACTACACAGTACTACACACTACTACACACTACTACACAGTACTACACACTACTACACAGTACTACACACTACTGCACAGTACGACACACTACTACACAGTACTACACACTACTACACAGTACTACACACTACTGCACAGTACTACACACTACTACACAGTACTACACACTACTACACAGTACTACACACTACTGCACAGTACTACACACTACTGCACACTACTACACACTACTACACAGTACTACACACTACTGCACAGTACTACACACTACTGCACAGTACTACACACTACTACACACTACTACACAGTACTACACACTACTACACAGTACTAGACACAATTGCACAGTACTACACACTACTACACAGTACTACACACTACTACACACTACTACACACTACTACACACTACTACACAGTACTACACACTACTACACACTACTACACAGTACTACACACTACTACACACTACTACACACTACTACACAGTACTACACACTACTACACACTACTACACAGTACTACACAGTACTACACAGTACTACACAGTACTACACAGTACTACACACTACTGCACAGTACTACACACTACTTCACAGTACTACACACTACTACACACTACTGCACAGTACTACACACTACTACACAGTACTACACACTACTACACACTACTACACACTACTACACAGTACTACACACTACTACACACTACTACACAGTACTACACACTACTACACAGTACTACACAGTACTACACAGTACTACACACTACTACACAGTACTACACACTACTACACAGTACTACACATTACTACACAGTACTACACAGTACTACACACTACTACACAGTACTACACACTACTACACAGTACTACACACTACTACACAGTACTACACAGTACTACACACTACTACACACTACTACACAGTACTACACACTACTACACAGTACAACACACTACTACACAGTACTACACAGTACTACACAGTACTACACACTACTACACAGTACTACACACTACTAAACAGTACTACACACTACTGCACAGTACTACACACTACTACACAGTACTACACAGTACTACACACTACTACACACTACTACACAGTACTACACACTACTACACAGTACAACACACTACTACACAGTACTACACAGTACTACACACTACTACACACTACTACACAGTACTACACACTACTACACAGTACTACACACTACTACACAGTACTACACACTACTACACAGTACTACACACTACTACACAGTACTACACACTACTACACAGTACTACACAGTACTACACACTACTACACACTACTACACAGTACTACACACTACTACACAGTACTACACACTACTACACAGTACTACACACTACTACACAGTACTACACAGTACTACACACTACTACACACTACTACACAGTACTACACACTACTACACAGTACAACACACTACTACACAGTACTACACAGTACTACACACTACTGCACAGTACTACACACTACTACACAGTACTACACAGTACTACACACTACTACACAGTACTACACACTACTACACAGTACTACACACTACTACACACTACTACACAGTACTACACACTACTACACAGTACTACACAGTACTACACACTACTACACACTACTACACAGTACTACACACTACTACACAGTACTACACACTACTACACACTACTACACAGTACTACACACTACTGCACAGTACTACACACTACTACACAGTACTACACAGTACTACACACTACTACACACTACTACACAGTACTACACAATACTACACAGTACTACACAGTACTACACACTACTGCACACTACTACACAGTACTACACACTACTGCACAGTACTACACACTACTACACAGTACTACACAGTACTACACACTACTACACACTACTACACAGTACTACACACTACTACACAGTACTACACACTACTGCACAGTACTACACACTACTACACAGTACTACACAGTACTACACAGTACTACACACTACTACACAGTACTACACACTACGACACAGTACTACACACTACTGCACAGTACTACACACTACTACACAGTACTACACAGTACTACACACTACTACACAGTACTACACAGTACTACACAGTACTACACACTACTACACAGTACTACACACTACTACACAGTACTACACACTACTACACAGTACTACACAGTACTACACAGTACTACACACTACTACACAGTACTACACAGTACTACACAGTACTACACACTACTACACAGTACTACACACTACGACACAGTACTACACACTACTGCACAGTACTACACACTACTACACAGTACTACACAGTACTACACACTACTGCACAGTACTACACACTACTGCACAGTACTACACAGTACTACACACTACTACACAGTACTACACACTACTGCACAGTACTACACAGTACTACACACTACTACACACTACTACACAGTACTACACAGTACTACACAGTACTACACACTACTACACAGTACTACACAGTACTACACACTACTACACACTACTACACAGTACTACACACTACTACACAGTACTACACACTACTACACAGTACTACACAGTACTACACACTACTACACACTACTACACAGTACTACACACTACTACACAGTACTACACACTACTGCACAGTACTACACACTACTACACAGTACTACACAGTACTACACACTACTACACAGTACTACACACTACGACACAGTACCACACTACTGCACAGTACTACACACTACTACACAGTACTACACAGTACTACACACTACTACACAGTACTACACACTACTACACAGTACTACACACTACTGCACAGTACTACACAGTACTACACACTACTACACACTACTACACAGTACTACACAGTACTACACACTACTACACAGTACTACACACTACTACACAGTACTACACAGTACTACACACTACTACACAGTACTACACAGTACTACACACTACGACACAGTATCACACTACTACACAGTACTACACACTACTACACAGTACTACACACTACTACACAGTACTACACACTACTGCACAGTACTACACAGTACTACACAGTACTACACACTACTACACACTACTACACAGTACTACACAGTACTACACAGTACTACACAGTACTACACACTACTGCACAGTACTACACAGTACTACACACTACTACACACTACTACACAGTACTACACAGTACTACACAGTACTACACAGTACTACACACTACTACACAGTACTACACAGTACTACACAGTACTACACAGTACTACACACTACTACACACTACTACACAGTACTACACACTACTACACAGTACTACACACTACTGCACAGTACTACACAGTACTACACACTACTACACACTACTACACAGTACTACACACTACTACACAGTACTACACACTACTGCACAGTACTACACACTACTACACAGTACTACACAGTACTACACACTACTACACAGTACTACACACTACGACACAGTACCACACTACTGCACAGTACTACACACTACTACACAGTACTACACAGTACTACACACTACTACACAGTACTACACACTACTACACAGTACTACACACTACTGCACAGTACTACACAGTACTACACACTACTACACAGTACTACACAGTACTACACACTACTGCACAGTACTACACACTACTACACAGTACTACACAGTACTACACAGTACTACACACTACTACACAGTACTACACAGTACTACACAGTACTACACACTACTGCACAGTACTACACACTACTACACAGTACTACACAGTACTACACACTACTACACAGTACTACACACTACTACACAGTACTACACAGTACTACACAGTACTACACACTACTACACAGTACTACACACTACTACACAGTACTACACAGTACTACACACTACTACACAGTACTACACAGTAATACACAGTACTACACACTACTGCACAGTACTACACACTACTACACAGTACTACACAGTACTACACACTACTACACAGTACTACACACTACTACACAGTACTACACACTACTGCACAGTACTACACACTACTGCACAGTACTACACAGTACTACACAGTACTACACACTACTACACAGTACTACACACTACTACACAGTACTACACAGTACTGCACAGTACTACACACCACTGCACAGTACTACACACTACTACACAGTACTACACACTACTGCACAGTACTACACACTACTACACAGTACTACACACTACTGCACAGTACTACACACTACTACACAGTACTACACACTACTGCACAGTACTACACAGTACTACACAGTACTACACACTACTACACAGTACTACACAGTACTGCACAGTACTACACACCACTGCACAGTACTACACACTACTGCACAGTACTACACACTACTGCACAGTACTACACAGTACTACACACTACTACACACTACTACACAGTACTACACACTACTGCACAGTACTACACAGTACTACACAGTACTACACACTACTACACAGTACTACACAGTACTGCACAGTACTACACACCACTGCACAGTACTACACACAACTGCACAGTACTACACACTACTGCACAGTACTACACAGTACTACACACTACTACACACTACTACACAGTACTACACACTACTGCACAGTACTACACAGTACTACACACTACTACACACCACTGCACAGTACTACACACTACTACACAGTACTACACAGTACTACACAGTACTACACAGTACTACACACTACTACACAGTACTACACACTACTACACAGTACTACACACTACTGCACAGTACTACACAGTACTACACACTACTACACACTACTACACAGTACTACACACTACTACACAGTACTACACACTACTGCACAGTACTACACAGTACTACACAGTACTACACACTACTACACAGTACTACACAGTACTGCACAGTACTACACACCACTGCACAGTACTACACACTACTGCACAGTACTACACACTACTGCACAGTACTACACACTACTACACACTACTACACACTACTACACAGTACTACACACTACTGCACAGTACTACACAGTACTACACAGTACTACACACTACTACACAGTACTACACAGTACTGCACAGTACTACACACTACTACACACTACTACACAGTACTACACAGTACTACACACCACTGCACAGTACTACACACCACTACACAGTACTACACACTACCGCACAGTACTACACACTACTGCACAGTACTACACAGTACTACACAGTACTACACACCACTGCACAGTACTACACACCACTACACAGTACTACACACTACCGCACAGTACTACACACTACTGCACAGTACTACACAGTACTACACACTACTACACACCACTGCACAGTACTACACACTACTACACAGTACTACACACTACTACACAGTACTACACAGTACTACACACTACTACACACCACTGCACAGTACTACACACTACTACACAGTACTACACACTACTGCACAGTACTACACAGTACTACACACTACTACACACCACTGCACAGTACTACACAGTACTACACAGTACTACACACTACTGCACAGTACTACACACTACTGCACAGTACTACACACTACTGCACAGTACTACACAGTACTACACACTACTACACAGTACTACACACTACTACACAGTACTACACACTACTGCACAGTACTACACACTACTGCACAGTACTACACACTACTACACAGTACTACACACCAGTGCACAGTACTACACACTACTACACAGTACTACACACTACTACACAGTACTACACACTACTGCACAGTACTACACACTACTGCACAGTACTACACACTACTACACAGTACTACACACCAGTGCACAGTACTACACACTACTACACAGTACTACACACTACTACACAGTACTACACACTACTACACAGTACTACACACTACTGCACAGTACTACACACTACTGCACAGTACTACACACTACTACACAGTACTACACACCAGTGCACAGTACTACACACTACTACACAGTACTACACACTACTACACAGTACTACACACTACTGCACAGTACTACACACTACTGCACAGTACTACACAGTACTACACAGTACTACACACTACTACACAGTACTACACACTACTGCACAGTACTACACACTACTGCACAGTACTACACACTACTACACAGTACTACACACCAGTGCACAGTACTACACACTACTACACAGTACTACACACTACTGCACAGTACTACACACTACTACACAGTACTACACACCAGTGCACAGTACTACACACTACTACACAGTACTACACACTACTACACAGTACTACACACTACTGCACAGTACTACACACTACTTTACAGTACTACACAGTACTACACAGTACTACACACTACTACACAGTACTACACACTACTACACAGTACTACACAGTACTACACAGTACTACACACTACTACACAGTACTACACACTACTACACAGTACTACACACTACTACACAGTACTACACAGTACTACACACTACTACACAGTACTACACAGTAGTACACAGTACTACACACTACTGCACAGTACTACACACTACTACACAGTACTACACACTACTGCACAGTACTACACACTACTACACAGTACTACACAGTACTACACACTACTGCACAGTACTACACAGTACTACACAGTACTACACACTACTACACAGTACTACACACTACTACACAGTACTACACAGTAGTACACAGTACTACACACTACTGCACAGTACTACACACTACTACACAGTACTACACACTACTGCACAGTACTACACACTACTACACAGTACTACACAGTACTACACACTACTGCACAGTACTACACAGTACTACACAGTACTACACACTACTGCACAGTACTACACACTACTACACAGTACTACACAGTACTACACACTACTACACAGTACTACACAGTAATACACAGTACTACACACTACTGCACAGTACTACACACTACTACACAGTACTACACAGTACTACACACTACTACACAGTACTACACACTACTGCACAGTACTACACACTACTGCACAGTACTACACAGTACTACACAGTACTACACACTACTACACAGTACTACACACTACTACACAGTACTACACAGTACTGTACAGTACTACACACCACTGCACAGTACTACACACTACTACACAGTACTACACACTACTGCACAGTACTACACACTACTACACAGTACTACACACTACTGCACAGTACTACACACTACTACACAGTACTACACACTACTGCACAGTACTACACAGTACTACACAGTACTACACACTACTACACAGTACTACACAGTACTGCACAGTACTGCACAGTACTACACACCACTGCACAGTACTACACACTACTACACAGTACTACACACTACTACACAGTACTACACACTACTGCACAGTACTACACACTACTACACAGTACTACACACTACTGCACAGTACTACACACTACTACACAGTACTACACACTACTGCACAGTACTACACACTACTACACACTACTACACACCACTGCACAGTACTACACACTACTACACAGTACTACACACTACTACACAGTACTACACACTACTGCACAGTACTACACACTACTGCACAGTACTACACAGTACTACACACTACTACACACTACTACACAGTACTACACAGTACTACACAGTACTACACAGTACTACACACTACTACACACTACTACACAGTACTACACAGTACTACACAGTACTACACACCACTGCACAGTACTACACACTACCGCACAGTACTACACACTACTGCACAGTACTACACAGTACTACACACTACTACACACCACTGCACAGTACTACACACTACTACACAGTACTACACACTACTACACAGTACTACACAGTACTACACACTACTACACACCACTGCACAGTACTACACACTACTACACAGTACTACACACTACTGCACAGTACTACACAGTACTACACACTACTACACACCACTGCACAGTACTACACACTACTACACAGTACTACACACTACTACACAGTACTACACACTACTGCACAGTACTACACACTACTACACAGTACTACACACCAGTGCACAGTACTACACACTACTACACAGTACTACACACTACTACACAGTACTACACACTACTGCACAGTACTACACAGTACTACACAGTACTACACACTACTGCACAGTACTACACACTACTGCACAGTACTACACACTACTGCACAGTACTACACACTACTACACAGTACTACACACTACTACAAAGTACTACACACTACTGCACAGTACTACACACTACTACACAGTACTACACACTACTGCACAGTACTACACACTACTGCACAGTACTACACACTACTGCACAGTACTACACACTACTACACAGTACTACACACTACTACAAAGTACTACACACT
This sequence comes from Odontamblyopus lacepedii, assembly GCA_034769755.1. NCBI lineage: Eukaryota > Metazoa > Chordata > Actinopteri > Gobiiformes > Gobiidae > Odontamblyopus > Odontamblyopus lacepedii. The sequence continues at coordinate 40,721,877 of CM068352.1, forward strand.
ACTGCACAGTACTACACACTACTACACAGTACTACACACTACTACACAGTACTACACACTACTGCACAGTACGACACACTACTTACTACACAGTACTACACAGTACTACACACTACTTACTACACACTACTACACAGTACTACACACTACTGCACAGTACTACACACTACTGCACAGTACTACACACTACTGCACAGTACTACACACTACTGCACAGTACTACACACTACTACACAGTACTACACACTACTACAAAGTACTACACACTACTGCACAGTACTACACACTACTACACAGTACTACACACTACTGCACAGTACTACACACTACTACACAGTACTACACACTACTACACAGTACTACACACTACTGCACAGTACTACACACCACTGCACAGTACTACACACTACTACACAGTACTACACACTACTACACAGTACTACACACTACTACACAGTACTACACAGTACTGCACAGTACTACACACTACTGCACAGTACTACACACTACTACACAGTACTACACAGTACTGCACAGTACTACACACCACTGCACAGTACTACACACTAGTACACAGTACTACACACTACTACACACTACTACACAGTACTACACACTACTGCACAGTACTACACACTACTACACAGTACTACACACTACTACACAGTACTACACACTACTACACAGTACTACACACCACTGCACAGTACTACACACTACTACACAGTACTACACACTACTACACAGTACTACACACTACTGCACAGTACTACACACTACTGCACAGTACTACACACTACTACACACTACTGCACAGTACTACACAGTACTACACACTACTACACAGTACTACACACCACTGCACAGTACTACACACTACTACACACTACTGCACAGTACTACACAGTACTACACACTACTACACAGTACTACACACTACTGCACAGTACTACACACCACTGCACAGTACTACACACTACTACACAGTACTACACACTACTACACAGTACTACACACTACTGCACAGTACTACACACTACTACACACTACTGCACAGTACTACACACTACTACACAGTACTACACACTACTACACAGTACTACACACTACTACACAGTACTACACACTACTACACACTACTGCACAGTACTACACACTACTACACAGTACTACACACTACTACACAGTACTACACACTACTACACAGTACTACACACTACTACACACTACTGCACAGTACTACACACCACTGCACAGTACTACACACTACTACACAGTACTACACACTACTACACAGTACTACACACTACTACACAGTACTACACACTACTACACACTACTGCACAGTACTACACAGTACTACACACTACTACACACCACTGCACAGTACTACACACTACTGCACAGTACTACACACTACTACACACTACTACACAGTACTACACACTACTACACAGTACTACACACTACTACACAGTACTACACACTACTGCACAGTACTACACACTACTGCACAGTACTACACACCACTGCACAGTACTACACACTACTACACAGTACTACACACTACTACACAGTACTACACACTACTACACAGTACTACACACTACTACACACTACTGCACAGTACTACACAGTACTACACACTACTACACACCACTGCACAGTACTACACACTACTGCACAGTACTACACACTACTACACACTACTACACAGTACTACACACTACTACACAGTACTACACACTACTGCACAGTACTACACACTACTACACACTACTACACAGTACTACACACTACTACACAGTACTACACACTACTACACAGTACTACACACTACTGCACAGTACTACACAGTACTACACACTACTACACACCACTGCACAGTACTACACAGTACTACACACTACTACACACCACTGCACAGTACTACACAGTACTACACAGTACTACACACTACTACACAGTACTACACAGTACTACACACTACTACACACTACTACACACCACTGCACAGTACTACACACTACTACACACTACTACACACTACTACACACCACTGCACAGTACTACACAGTACTACACACTACTGCACAGTAATACACACCACTGCACAGTACTACACACTACTACACACTACTGCACAGTACTACACACTACTGCACAGTACTACACACTACTACACAGTACTACACACTACTACACAGTACTACACACTACTGCACAGTACTACACAGTACTACACACTACTACACACCACTGCACAGTACTACACAGTACTACACACTACTACACACCACTGCACAGTACTACACAGTACTACACAGTACTACACACTACTACACAGTACTACACAGTACTACACACTACTACACACTACTACACACCACTGCACAGTACTACACAGTACTACACAGTACTACACACTACTACACAGTACTACACACTACTACACACTACTACACACCACTGCACAGTACTACACAGTACTACACACTACTACACACCACTGCACAGTACTACACAGTACTACACAGTACTACACACTACTACACAGTACTACACAGTACTACACACTACTACACACTACTACACACCACTGCACAGTACTACACAGTACTACACAGTACTACACACTACTGCACAGTACTACACACTACTACACACTACTGCACAGTACTACACACTACTACACAGTACTACACACTACTACACAGTACTACACACTACTACACAGTACTACACACTACTGCACAGTACTACACAGTACTACACACCACTGCACAGTACTACACAGTACTACACACTACTACACACCACTGCACAGTACTACACAGTACTACACAGTACTACACACTACTACACAGTACTACACAGTACTACACACTACTACACACTACTACACACCACTGCACAGTACTACACACTACTACACACTACTACACACTACTACACACCACTGCACAGTACTACACAGTACTACACACTACTGCACAGTAATACACACCACTGCACAGTACTACACAGTACTACACACTACTACACACTACTACACACTACTACACACTACTACACACCACTGCACAGTACTACACACTACTACACACTACTACACACTACTACACACCACTGCACAGTACTACACAGTACTACACACTACTGCACAGTAATACACACCACTGCACAGTACTACACACTACTACACACTACTGCACAGTACTACACAGTACTACACACTACTGCACAGTAATACACACCACTGCACAGTACTACACAGTACTACACACTACTACACACCACTGCACAGTACTACACAGTACTACACAGTACTACACACTACTACACAGTACTACACAGTACTACACACTACTACACACTACTACACACTACTACACACCACTGCACAGTACTACACAGTACTACACACTACTACACACCACTGCACAGTACTACACAGTACTACACAGTACTACACACTACTACACAGTACTACACAGTACTACACACTACTACACACTACTACACACCACTGCACAGTACTACACACTACTACACACTACTACACACTACTACACACCACTGCACAGTACTACACAGTACTACACACTACTGCACAGTAATACACACCACTGCACAGTACTACACAGTACTACACACTACTACACACTACTACACAGTACTACACACTACTACACAGTACTACACACTACTACACAGTACTACACACTACTACACAGTACTACAGACTACTACACAGTACTACACACTACACACCGCGTGGGTTTGTGTTTTTAAAGCTTTAAATGTTGTGGCCCCACAGTGCGTCTCGCTGGAGCCGCCCTCGGACCTCAGCTCGCGCGCAGGGCTGTAAATGTGGATGAGGTCCGAGGGCGGCTCCAGCTCGTGGGGCCAAAGTGGAGACTTTAAACCAGGGGGATCGGGCCCTAAACTGTGGAAACGCTCGGCCCCGTCACGTCCCCACAGCCCCACAATCCACTGTGTTAAGGCTCGTCTCAGAACCCACTGTTATTCTCTGGCTTTAACACCGCGTGGGTTTGTGCTCCTCCGTGTCTTTTGTCTCATTTATTTGATTTTTCGACTTTGTGATTTTTGACGGTGTTGCTTTAATTTGATTTGACTGGTTTTATTCTTTTAGGACTGATACGGCCACATTTGAGCTGCTTTATGTTTTATCTCTGTGCAGCACTTTGGAAACTGCTCTGTTTGTAAAATGTGCCACAGAAACAGAGTGGATTTGGATTTGGATCAATAATTGTCTTAGACACAAGAGATCAGGATTTAAATAAAACCACCTCAAAACAGCAGATTGTGTTTGTTTTATATCGGCCCATTTTTTACATCAAATAAAGAAGAAGAGTCAGAACTCACCCCAACGCCGGAGGAACAGGAGCAGCACCCCGAGGAACATGTCCGAGAACCGGGTCTGAACCGTGCCTGAAGCAGGACTGAAGCAGGACTGAAGCAGGACTGAACCAGGACTAAACCAGGACTGAACCAGGACTGAAGCAGGTCTGAACGAGGACTGAAGCAGAACTGAACCAGGACTGAACCAGGACTGAAGCAGAACTGAACCAGGACTGAACCAGGACTGAAGCAGAACCGAACCAGGACTGAACCAGGACTGAATCAGGACTGAAGCAGAACTGAACCAGGACTGAACCAGGACTGAATCAGGACTGAAGCAGGACTGAAGCAGGACTGAAGCAGGACTGAAGCAGGACTGAAGCAGAACCGAACCAGGACTGAACCAGGACTGAACCAGGACTGAATCAGGACTGAAGCAGATCTGAACCAGGACTGAACCAGGACTGAAGCAGGACTGAAGCAGGACTGAAGCAGAACTGAACCAGGACTGAAGCAGAACCGAACCAGGACTGAACCAGGACTGAATCAGGACTGAAGCAGAACTGAACCAGGACTGAACCAGGACTGAATCAGGACTGAAGCAGGACTGAAGCAGGACTGAACCAGGACTGAAGCAGAACCGAACCAGGACTGAACCAGGACTGAACCAGGACTGAACCAGGACTGAACCAGGACTAACCCAGGACTGAACCAGGACTAACCCAGGACTGAACCAGGTCTAAGTCTGGTCTTTGAGCATCCTGTTTTTGAACACGTTCTTATCTCTTGATCGTTTGTGGTTTTTCTCGTGAAGACGACACTGTGAAATCAGATGTAAAACTTTCCAGAACAGCTCGTCCTCCGTTATCATTCTGTCTCACACTGGTCCAGGGCGTCATGGCAACCAACGAGCCAATCAGGAGCGAGACTGTGGAGGGTAACGGCCTCAAACGTGCAGGGACGACGTGTCCAACCTCCTCAGGCGTGTTTCTGATGAGGAACAGTGAGAACATGGAGGACAGATCATACTCCCTCTTCAGGAGCAGGAGGACTTTATTCAGTCCTTTTGCAGCACTACAAAAACAGAGACTCCAGCCCCGTGGATCAGGACCCAAAAGGTTTAGGCTGAAGTAAAAGTCCTTCTAACGCCAAACGCTGTTCAACAATGACAGAACTGCACAAAGAAAAGCAGCGCATGAACAGCAACTTTGAGTTTACAGTTTCACTCACGACTTCCTGTAAATATAAGAGGCTGTTGTGGATTTTTGGACTGCAAACAATAAAAAGTGGAAAGTCTTGAATCAGGGTTTACAGAACCACAGTTACAGAAATCAGTGTCCCTCGGAGGTCCGTCTCTCCCTAAGCTGCCCACACAGTGACAGACACAGAGGTTCTGTACCCGGCAAGGAGGCATTACGCAGCATGAGGGACTTCTATAGGATAAGGCCTAATCCACCCAAAAGGAAGATAGTCATCAAACCAGAGACAACTTTTGGGAACGTGATGGAAGCAGCAGTTGTCTTCACAGCGGCTGATGGGAAGGATCCACACTCTGGGTCCTACACAACAAAGTGACCTCCATAAGACGCACAAAAAAAGCAGCAAACGGCGTCACAGCATCAGTGAGCTGCATCAGTCCTCACGTCACCATTTACCCAATTTACAACTCTAAACCGTAACAGAACAGTAAAGAGGCACAAACCGTAACAGAACAGTAAAGAGGCACAAACCGTAACAGAACAGTAAAGAGGCACAAACCGTAACAGAACAGTAAAGAGGCACAAACCGTAACAGAACAGTAAAGAGGCACAGGGTCATGGGAACAGGCCGTGTGGAAGGGTTCATCCACAGACTAAATACAAACTACAACTGTGAACAATAATCTCATGGACTCATTTCATACTTAATGCTGCTACGCTTAAAGTGCCAAATGTTCCTCTGTCACCTTGGATGATGCACACACACATAAACACACACACACACATATACTTGGATGATGCTGTGATCCTCGTGCTCTGAACTCGTATACGACCCAAAGAAAAGGTGAGCAGAAACCTGTCGTGTAAAATAAAATTCTGCATATTGTCTGTTTTTTTTTTCTGATTGAACTTTATGAGCACCAGACTTTTCTGTCCCTGTAATGAGGAGTGAGTGACATGTCTTTGCTCTGTTCTGTGCTTCAAGTAGTAGAATCGTAAACGTTTTCGAGCGCGTCATTCGCCGTCACGTCGGGGTCGCTTCGCCCATGGACTCAATGTTGACCTCCACATGTGAGCAAGAAGAAATATGCATGACCTTCAGCAGGGGGCGCTGGGGCACTGCTGTTCATGCAGGGGGCATAAGCTGACTCGTGAGACCGTTGATAAAACGTTGGGCCCTGCGGCCTGTAGGGGCCCCTGCGGCCTGTAGGGGCCCCTGACAGTACAAACAATAATAATAGCATCATTCTAAGTGTATATGTACAAGTGACTTTATTTCTACAGTGTTTTTCACAGACTCGTGTCCCCAGAGACGCTTCACAGAGCTTTATTTACACCATTCTTCACTCACTCCAGACCCGGTGGTGTCAACTCCTGTTGTAGCCACAGCTGCCCTGGGCGTGAGGGCCCCTCAGCCACCGAGCCGCCGGTAAAAGGAAAAGTAACATCATCATCATCATTTTAACTGTGTTTTAATCCTACTGAATGTTTATGTTGTTTTAAGGCGACACTGGGTGTGCAGAAAGACTCTGAATAAATCAAACATATTATTATTATTATTATTATTATTATTATTATTATTATTATTATTATTATTATTATTATTATTATTATTATTATTATTATTATTATTATTATTATTGAACTTTTATTCCAGACTCTTGGGCCAGAGTTAAAACAGACACACAACAAAACAAACACTCAACACACTGGTGCTCGTGTCTCCACAGATCAGACCTGTACCTCGTGTCTCCACAGATCAGACCTGTACCTCGTGGTGGTGAGTTTGAGTCGGGCTCATGATAAAACAGTTCTCACAGTTGTTGAGGCGACAGGTGAATCTGCAGATTTGCCGTAAAGTTCTGATGGTCTCGGACACAAACAGAGCTGCACTTTCCCGTCTGGGCCTTTTCAGTCGAATCCTCAGGCGTCGTTAGGCCACAGTGAGTCTGTGTGTCGCCCTTTGGGAGTTTGACCACAGGTGTGTCGTATATAATGCTCCACATTAGGCTTTAAAAAGTCTTTTTCACTCCACTGTACAGGCTCCAAACCTGCGCGTGAGCCTGTGAGCCTGTGAGCCTGTGCATACGTCATGAGACACCGTCTGCAGACGTCCTCATCATCTGAGATCATCTGACATAAAATGTTCTAAATGTCTGTGTTTGGTTCACTTACAGTTTGTTCAGAGCATCAGCACAATACAAACTGAGGAAACTTTACACATGTATCATCCTTAGTTCTACAGACATTATTCTACTTTTGCTGGCGTCATATTTCATATCAAACACCACATCATCCTGGGAACATTCAGAGGTTCCTGCAGACCTGCTCGGGCTGAACACCAGAAGATCATCTGCAGACATCAGGGGCTTCACGTGGGTCGACCCAACAGCCTGTTCTGCATTTAACTCTGGTGACAAATCATCCAGACACAAACTAAACCAAAGGAGAGACAGAATTCCTCCTTCAGTGACAGTGAACAGGTCTGACACAGGCTCCATTTCAGCTGCATCAGCAGGAGGCTCAGAGGCAGCGTCTCACTCCTTTTATCAAACTGGTCCCACTGACACAAACACTTCAGATGCATCAGGAAAACACTTTAGAACCCGTGAAATACAGAAATAAAACCCATCTATATTTGTATAACAGCCCCAGGGACTGGAGATGACGTCAGCTGCAAAGTTTCAATACTTTTTACTCTTTTATTTTTCCAAATTGAACTTTTACTTGAGTCATTTCGTGGCCCACGACTTCCTGCACTTCTACGTGAGTAATATTATTCCGACTCTTATCTGAGGTCAGTTTGTTGCTTCTCTCACATTTATTATCACGTTCTGATCACTGGTCTGTGCACCTCAGCCTCAGCCTCAGCCTGAGCACCACTTCCTGCTCACTTTTATCTCTCTGCTTTTTGCAGAGTCGTGCAAAAACCAAGACATGTTTAAAGATAAGAGCACGCTAACAGTACACGCTAACAGTACACGCTAAAAGAACACACTAAAAGTACACACTAAAAGTACACACTAAAAGTACACGCTAAAAGAACACGCTAAAAGTACACGCTAAAAGTACACACAACACACACACATACACACAAACACACAGACACACATACACATTTACACACATTTACACACACATTTACACACATTTGCACACACATTTACACACACATTTACACACACATTTACACACACATTGGTGATGTTATTTGTAATCCAAGATGGCGGCAGGTCACCAGGGTGTGGTGTTCCTCTGAGAAACATGTCATGTTTTACAGTTTTTTCCAATTGTTTACACACAATTTTGAAAACAGGGCTCTTTTTTTCTAAACTCCTCACACAATTAACCAAACTACACACCCAATTAGCAGAACACAACAGAACACTCGGCAAAATGGAATATTTCAGTCAAAACTATAAACAAGTTGATAAAAACCTTATAATGTTCTCCTAACACAAACACATTATTTCAGTGATTCTACACCGTCTACATCTTACACACACTGACACAAGACATTCAAAATACATCTGTAAAAACCCTTTTACATTATATGAATCTTTTTCAAAAATATTTGAGAGCATTAGGATAATTTAGATCACAAAATATTTTGACGAACCTTCTTCATGACTATAAGATATACAGAGAAAATGTACAATGAAGCAATGCACACAACTGCTGCAGGCTGAGAAGTGTTTATGTACTTTACCATATGTTCAGTTACAGGTCAGTCAATAGGGGCAAAGACTAAATTGTAGTTCTTACAACTATAAATTGTAGATACTGTAAATAAAAATCTGTCGACAAATAAAAAGTACATCCTGTACACTTACAGTGATGAAGAAAAACTAAAGCAACAATACAACAACACAATACAATACAATAATACTCTAAGCATCTCTACGTCTGGCTGGATCAGGCCACAAGATTTCGTCTACGTCACAGGCGATGTCTTCATTAGCAAGGCACCGCTGGAAGAAACACCTTGTGTGGAGAATCCATCCTTGCACAGAGGCTGCTTCAATAAGGTCACAGGCCTGGTCCATGGCCTCAGTAAGGGGGACACGGTCATATGGCTGAAGGTCGTATACCTTCCACCGCCAAGCAGAAAAAACTCCTCGATTGGGTTGAGGAAGGGGGAGTATGGTGGAAGGTATAGGACAGCAACATTAGGGTGGTCTTGGAACCAATTTTGGACCAGAGCAGATCGGTGAAATGAAACATTGTCCCAAACGACAATGTACCGCATCTGGTCCTCTTGGTTTAAATCTGTGATCTCGTGGATTCTGTCAAGAAATGCCAGTATTAGATTGGTGTTATAGGGTCCCAGATGAGCATGGCGGTGGAGGACTCCATTTTGGGTAATAGCAGCGCAGAGGGTGATGTTACCCCCTCTCTGCCCAGGGACATTGGTGATTGCCCTGTGTCCAGTTACATTTCTCCCTCTTCTTCTTGTCTTTGAGAGGTTAAATCCTGCCTCATCCACATATATAAATTCATGTTGGACGGCCTCTGCATCAATCTGCAAGACTCTCTGAAACACCGTAAAAAACACAGTAATTTTACATGTAAAAAGGTTGTGTGCACACAAACACACAGAGTACAATGCCACACCATAGTAAGTTTTACTGTAAAATACCTCCACATACACATTACGCAGGTGTTTCACCCTCTCAGAATTTCGGTTAAATGGTACTTTATACAACAGTTTCATGTGTACTTGTTTTTTTTAAAGATCCGAGCTGTTGACAGAGACACTGCATGAATGTGATTGAAAACTGTGTCATTATTGATGATACTGGCTTGTATCTCTCGGAGCCTGATGCAGTTGTTGGCCAAAACCATGTTCACAATGGCCATCTCTTGTGCCTCAGTGAATAAACGGCCCCTTCCACCTCGGTGCCCTAGACCCGCAATCCTACATTAGACAAAATCATTAGATTGTTCTGTATGCAGACAAAAATCACATGTAGTTTACTGTAAAATGTTCCAGGAAAGGATAGTAAAAGTGATGAAACTGTAATACAGGAAGCAGTTTCACTGTACAGTGAGTTAGTTTATCTGTTTTCTTGACGAAATGTTCTAATGACTGATGCCACTGTCTGTCTGCTTAGGTTTGGCTGGACTCTAAGTCCTGCTTCCCTCATTGTAAGTCCACGGTTTATAACGTGGTCGATGAGTGTTGCCCGGACATCTGCATTTATATTTGGTCCTCTTCTTTGTTCTGGTTCTGGTGCTCTTACTCTCACTTGACCTCTGCCTCTTCCTCTTCCTCTTTCTTCTCCTCCTCTTTGACCTCCTCTCATTCTCACTCTTCTTCCTCTAGCTCTTTCCATTTCTGTAGATAAAGTGGATGAGCTCATCTGCTGCCTGAGCATTTATACTTTACCTGAGTGCTGCATTTTCAATTCAGCACTTATGTGTTTCCACACCTGGTGGATGTCATTGGCCACTTTGTTCATTAGTGTCGTCACTGGCAGCCAGAACTTTGTAATGAGAAGGAAGTCGCCTCACAGTCTGTATCTGTGTCTAAAGTGTGAAAATGTGTTTTAAGTTTGGAAAATCAGTGTGTGCAGTGTTTTGCAGAAAGTTTGAAGCTGAATTTGTGCTGACTGTTTTGCTACTCTGGACACGTGTTCTGCTTCTTGAGTGTTAAGATTTGTTAACCATCTGAAAATTTAAATTTTAGTGTGTAAACAATTGGAAAAAACTGTAATATGTTTTAATATGTTTTATTGTTTGTAATGTAAAATTTTAGACTGAAAACAGTGCCATTTCTGCTTCCAAGTCCAAACGTCTGTTTAAAACTTTGTGGACTTTTAAAATGGACTCTGGATATGGACGACTAGCCTGTTAGCCCCTCTCCACCTGGGCCTGCCTGGCTGTTAGCCCCTCTCCACCTGGGCCTGCCTGGCTGTTAGCCCCTCTCCACCTGGGCCTGCCCACCTCTCCACCTGGGGCTGTGCTGTGCAGTTCTCCACCTGTGGCTGCACTCACTGGCTGCTCGACCCTCCCTGCAGTTAATAATATCCCAAAAGTGCTTCCCCTGGCTGCTATGACTCTCAGTTTAAGTCTGTATTTTTCAAGTGCATTGTTGTTGTGCCTTTTGCTCTTTTGTCTTTGTACTTATAACAGTCCAGAAGAATTGTCTATTTCAGAGAGACGCTGAGAGCCGCACTTCTGAATATATCCAAGTTGAAGTGAACCATGATCATAAAAATTCAACCTCCTCTACACATAAAATGCCAATATCCCAACTAAAGTTTCTCTGTGTCTCAGCCTTGGGTCATAAATCAGCTGCCTCGCCTCTTAATCTTAACTGATTATTTTTGTCTTCATGAAACTACAGTCATACTGCTCTCAGTTGAAACCTTGTCTAAAAGGGCAACAAGGTGCCGTTTTGGAAAACAAAGACGATTCATTCTTCTGTTTCTTTTACTGTCTGGAAATATCCAGCCAAACCCCTGGCCCAGAGGTTCAAACTCCTTCTGACTTAAAGTGCTTATCTGGCCTTAAAATAATTCATCTCAGTGTTCGCAGCCTTTTACCTAAAATTGACCATGTTTGAATCTGGGTGAAGTCAACAGGAGCAGATATTGTAGTTATTTCTGAATCGTGGCTTTCAAAATCTGTACCTGACAATAATGTTTACATAAATGGATTTCAAATCTATCGTGTTGCCAGAGCTGCCGAAGGTGGGGGGGCGTTGCTCTTTCTGTACATTCAGCCCTCCATGTAAATATCTGACAAGCTAAATCACTTTACAAACTATTTGAATTTGTCGCCCTGAAGACTGAAGTTGCCGAGGGTTTACATATACATGTAGTCGGCTGCTACAGGCCTCCTGCTGCCACCTCAGATGCACTCCAATCACTGAAGCATCTGTGATCTGACCTTGACTCAAATGAAACTGGACTAATTGGAGATTTAAATTGGGACTGACTTAGTTCAAATTCTGATGATTTCAAAACTTTATGTGATCAATTGAATCTAACACAGCTAAGAGTATCTCCCACTCGTCCTGATAATAAGTGTCTTGTCTTGTCGTAGTAGTAGTAGTAGTAGTAGTAGTAGTAGCAGCAGTAGTAGTAGCAGTAGGTGTAATCTTTATAGTAGTAGGTGTCTTAGGTGGGGGTGTGGGAGTCTTAGGTGGGGGTGTGGGTGTCAGGAAATTTCACACACAAAACAGTGTTGTGAGAATGACAGTGTTAAACTGAGATGACTACGTCTCAGCCCTGCGGAGAATACAACCTGCTACTGACTGAGCATTAACACCAGGAATCAAAGACACAACTCAACTTAAGTTTTTACGTGCACGGGGAGACAAGTGGCGCTTCTGACAGCTCGTCCCACTGGGTGCCCAACTTCGGAGCAAACCCTCAGTCCAATCCAAAAGTCCAGTTGCCTCTCCGCACATTTTATTAAGTTCAGCATGAGCGGGGCGTCCCCATTTAAACATTGTAATACAGTTTCTGCACATAAGCAAAACAATAGATAAACTTCGTGAGACTGACCTTGTGTCTGTCCGATACTACAGGAGGAGGTGCGATACAGTGGCAGCTGTCTCTACCTCCCCCTCCGCAGCCAGGCAGCCAAGGCCGAAAACTTTCCATGAGCTTTCTTGTACTACATAATACTAAACTGCATGTATTTACAATTTGACAACAAACTTCTTTACAATAGCTTTCACAGTGGGAGTCTTAGGTGGGGGTGTGGGTGTCTTAGGTGGGGGTGTGGGTGTCTTAGGTGGGGGTGTGGGAGTCTTAGGTGGGGGTGTGGGAGTCTTAGGTGGGGGTGTGGGAGTCTTAGGTGGGGGTGTGGGAGTCTTAGGTGGGGGTGTGGGAGTCTTAGGTGGGGGTGTGGGAGTCTTAGGTGGGGGTGTGGGTGTCTTAGGTGGGGGTGTGGGTGTCTTAGGTGGGGGTGTGGGTGTCTTAGGTGGGGGTGTGGGTGTCTTAGGTGGGGGTGTGGGAGTCTTAGGTGGGGGTGTGGGAGTCTTAGGTGGGGGTTTTGTCTTCCGTTCCGTAGAAGGGGCCTCATGTGGAGCCAGTGTCGGACGATATAAACTGACATATTTCTCCTCCCTCGGTTTTCCTGGATCGACAGCATCTGTAAGAGAAACAGTCCATCCCACAGAAAGCTTCACATCCCTCTCGTTTCCTCACTTATCCACACTTTAACCCTCCAGTCAGAACCTCTCCATCACTTGCACCACACAAGCCGTTTGTCCCCATTTATCCAAACTAATTCTACCAAACCGCCCTTTGGTCCAAGTGAACCCACAGAGGTTCAGTCTCGGATGTTCCTCCTTTACGACCTGCCGTCCATGTCTTCCATTGATGTTGTCTCCATGGTACTAACCCACTGCTCCACCGTTGGCCAGTCCACGGGAGCTGCCCTCTTCTGGCTCCCCTTTCCTCCACTGCTGCAGCCTCCATCATTGGCTGGCTTCCAATCTGCACCATCAACAGAAGGAGAAGAAACAAGATCCTCCCCCCTTTCCAGGGGAGATCCGCCCTGGAACTCCTCCTCCTCATTTTTATCTTTTGCATCCAGTGTCTCTGCTCAGTCAGAAGGAACTTTCACACAATGATTGAGGTGGAACCAAGTGGTCGAACCTTTCACTTGAACCACAGTTGACGTCGCCCTGGACTCTTCGTATGGTCCTTCTCTCCTCGGAACATCCCCCTTTTCTCTTTTATCCGGACCTCTGGCCCTTGGCCCCTGACTCCACTTTCTTGAACTATTTCAGGATCTATAACTGTACTCTTTTTATTAACTGCTCTACTTGGTGTTGGCAGATTCGAAAATTCAACTCCTAAACCTGATGGATCAGTAATACTGTCTCCCCAGTTCACCTTCTGCTCCACCAGCTCCTCCTCGTTTCCATGGCAGCAGTTTAAACCTGACAAAACCCTCACCTGGTACAAGCTGTTGGCACAAGAGCTCAACAGTTTTTTACTATATTTCACAGCTGTCACAAGACACTTCAGACTTAGCAAACTTCTGTATGAAACACAGCAAAACGCAAAAAACTCAAAAAGGAAACGCAAAAAGGTTTTAACAACCAGCTCGCGGGGCAGCCGAACGGACCGGGAGCGCGCATAAGACAAACCGCGGGGAGAGAGGGGCGGGGGCGAGGCGGGAGCGCGCCAGGCGACACAGAGAGAGAGAGAGGGGCGGGGGGAGTCGGGCGCGCGCAGAGCAGAGCGCGCAGAGAGAGAGAGGGAGAGAGAGAGAGAGAGAGAGAGAGGGAGAGAGAGAGAGAGAGAGAGAGAGAAAAACAGGGCGGAGGGAGGTGGACTCCTCCTCTCTCACACACACACACACACACACATACACACACACACAGACACACACACACACACACACAGACACACGCACACACACACACACGCACACACACACGCACACACACACACACCCACACACACGCACACACGCACACACACACACGCACACACACACGCACACACACGCGCACACACACACACCCACACACACACACACGCACACACACACACACACACACACGCACACACAGACATACACACGCACACACACACACACACACACACACAGACACACACACACACACACACACACGCACACACACACACACACACACACACACAAAGGTGGGGGCTGCTACTCTCTGCCTGTGAGACGCGGTATTCAAAAGTTTCAGCACAAAACGATTTCCAACACAACACTTCTAATATTTAATTATTCGCTTCCAACCCGATATAATGATAGATTTGATTCTGTCCGGACTTTAAAGTGTATTTCCATCTTCACAAACAGCGCTGGCGCAGGTTTTCTATGGCCATTTTCACTTTTTCCCTCAGTTTATTCGTCCAAGTCTTGTCTCCGTCAGAGACCCCGTCACAGCCCGAGCCGCACTGTGAGGTTGAGCCCGTGGAACGAATTAAACTCCTGTTTACTCTGCAGCGTCTGTTTACTCAATTCTCAATTAAATTCAATTCAAAAACATCCCCCACCAAACATTAGTCCCTTTAACAAATTTACTCTATTGCCAAAACTTTTACCTCAACTTTTAACTCTAATTAAATATTCTCCTCCCTTTTTTAAGCGGTTCAGAGCCGCGCGTCTCAGCTCCCGTGACATTTGTGCGACACTCTGGCGACACACACATTTACACACACATTTACACACACATTTACACACACATTTACACACACATTTACACACACATTTACACATTTACACACACATTTACACATTTACACACACATTTACACACACATTTACACACGTTTACACACACATTTACACACACATTTACACATTTACACACACATTTACACACACATTTACACACACATTTACACATTTACACACACATTTACACACACATTGACACATTTACACTGAGTAAAGACGCGGCGCTGTAAGAGACACGAGCAGTTTTATTGTGTTGTCAAAAGCACAGATCACAGAGTTATACTTGGACAGTGTTTTGGAGCACAGAACACCATTTCCCAGCATGCATCGGGAAGCTTTTGTACAGCCGTCAACAGTGTGATCAACATCGCAAATAAACCAAACAAAAAAAAACACCACAATCATTTTTACACAAGAGAAAATGAGCTGATTTTATGGTGACATTTGCAAAATATATTCGAATCCAGTGCATTTATATTTCCTTCATTTTTATGTTCTTATTTTTGTTGATAAAAATGTTGCGTTTCAAAATGTTTAAAATAAAAAATTAAATAAAAATGTTCATAAGATTTGACTTAGCTCTTTTTTCAGTGGCCCAAACATCTCAGAATAGCTCATAGTCCTGGATTTTGTTCTGGTTTAGTCCTGTTTTTTGTTCTGGTTTAGTCCTGGTTTTTGTTCTGATTTAGTCCTGGTTTTTGTTCTGGTTTAGTCCTGGTTTTTGTTCTGGTTTAGTCCTGGTTTTTGTTCTGTTTTTTGTTCTGGTTTAGTCCTGTTTTTTGTTCTGTTTTTTGTTCTGGTTTAGTCCTGGTTTTTGTTCTGGTTTAGTCCTGTTTTTTGTTCTGTTTTTTGTTCTGGTTTAGTCCTGGTTTTTGTTCTGGTTTAGTCCTGTTTTTTGTTCTGGTTTGGTCCTGTTTTTTGTTCTGGTTTAGTCCTGTTTTTTGTTCTGGTTTAGTCCTGGTTTTTGTTCTGGTTTAGTCCTGGTTTTTGTTCTGGTTTAGTCCTGTTTTTTGTTCTGTTTTTTGTTCTGGTTTAGTCCTGGTTTTTGTTCTGGTTTGGTCCTGGTTTTTGTTCTGTTTTTTGTTCTGGTTTAGTCCTGTTTTTTGTTCTGGTTTGGTCCTGGTTTTTGTTCTGGTTTAGTCCTGTTTTTTGTTCTGGTTTAGTCCTGGTTTTTGTTCTGGTTTGGTCCTGTTTTTTGTTCTGGTTTAGTCCTGTTTTTTGTTCTGGTTTAGTCCTGTTTTTTGTTCTGGTTTAGTCCTGTTTTTTGTTCTGGTTTAGTCCTGGTTTTTGTTCTGGTTTAGTCCTGGTTTTTGTTCTGGTTTAGTCCTGTTTTTTGTTCTGTTTTTTGTTCTGGTTTAGTCCTGGTTTTTGTTCTGGTTTGGTCCTGGTTTTTGTTCTGTTTTTTGTTCTGGTTTAGTCCTGTTTTTTGTTCTGGTTTGGTCCTGGTTTTTGTTCTGGTTTAGTCCTGTTTTTTGTTCTGGTTTAGTCCTGGTTTTTGTTCTGGTTTGGTCCTGTTTTTTGTTCTGGTTTAGTCCTGTTTTTTGTTCTGGTTTAGTCCTGTTTTTTGTTCTGGTTTAGTCCTGTTTTTTGTTCTGGTTTGGTCCTGTTTTTTGTTCTGGTTTAGTCCTGGTTTTTGTTCTGGTTTAGTCCTGTTTTTTGTTCTGGTTTAGTCCTGTTTTTTGTTCTGGTTTAGTCCTGGTTTTTGTTCTGGTTTAGTCCTGGTTTTTGTTCTGGTTTGGTCCTGTTTTTTGTTCTGGTTTAGTCCTGTTTTTTGTTCTGGTTTAGTCCTGGTTTTTGTTCTGGTTTAGTCCTGGTTTTTGTTCTGGTTTGGTCCTGGTTTTTGTTCTGGTTTAGTCCTGGTTTAGTCCAAAAATTAAAAATACATTTCAAATTGACAATCTAGAAGTGAAGACTTGTGGTTGCTAGAAAAAAAGAAAGATTAAATTAAATTAAATACATAATAAAGTTTTTAAAAAAGTGTTATAAAATAAAATAAATACATAAATACATCATTGAAGAAAAAAGAATAGTCATTTTTACAATATAAAATAAATAATAATGATGTAGAATGTGTATAACTACATCTGAATGATAAAAATACATTTCAAAATACAAACATTATCATATGTCATCATACAATTCACAATAGTGTAAACAAAACGGCGGCGAACACGAAGCGCCATGAAGCCCCCAAACATGAGCACATGTTTGTGTGAAGCTCCACCGGTTGCTTTGGTTTTATTTTATGTTTTATTTTGTGATTGTGTAAAAATGTGGCTTCCAAACGGGCTCTAAGGGCATGAGCGGTGAGTATGAAACATTGGACCGGACCCATGGTTTAAAGCGGACATACTGAGACTTTTATTTCACGTTTTTATTTGTTCACTTCCCACAGACCTTTCTCACAGCAGCAGGAAGTGCGGCGTCCGGTTAATGCTTTTCTACGGCAAAATACCCGTGGAAAAGTGTTGTATATCCTCCCCCAGCTTCATAAATCTGCCCCGTCACCAAATCTTCAACCAACAAGGTCCACAAAGGAGAAACATTCTTCATGAAGAATTTATCCACAACGATCGAGGGAAGAAAGACGAAAGCTTAAAGGAAACGTCGACGAGCATCAGTGGATATTAGCAGCAGCAGAGACATTTGTGCAGCTGAAATGTGAGACATGGATTCTGTGAACATCTGTAGCATTTCAACTGCACAAATCTGTCCACGCCGATATCGACATCATGAAATGGATTTTTAATTTTATTTGTAGAATCAGTCTGACACTTGGATATTGTTACACTTCTAGTACTTTGCCGCAGAAAACCATTGAGCAGACATTTATGTGGCGCTTCAGGCCCTTGTGAAACTCTTGGAACATGTTTCCTCAGGGGTCAGTCCCAACATGGCCGCCTCAACTCAAAGTCCGTCAGTCCCAACATGGCCGCCTCAACTCAAAGTCCGTCAGTCCCAACATGGCCGCCTCAACTCAAAGTCCGTCAGTCCCAACATGGCCGCCTCAAATCAAAGTCCGTCAGTCCCAACATGGCCGCCTCAAATCAAAGTCCGTCAGTCCCAACATGGCCGCCTCAAATCAAAGTCCGTCAGTCCCAACATGGCCGCCTCAAATCAAAGTCCGTCAGTCCCAACATGGCCGCCTCAAATCAAAGTCCGTCAGTCCCAACATGGCCGCCTCAAATCAAAGTCCGTCAGTCCCAACATGGCCGCCTCAAATCAAAGTCCGTCAGTCCCAACATGGCCGCCTCAACTCAAAGTCCGTCAGTCCCAACATGGCCGCCTCAACTCAAAGTCCGTCAGTCCCAACATGGCCGCCTCAACTCAAAGTCCGTCAGTCCCAACATGGCCGCCTCAACTCAAAGTCCGTCAGTCCCAACATGGCTGCCTCAAATCAAAGTCCGTCAGTCCCAACATGGCCGCCTCAAATCAAAGTCCGTCAGTCCCAACATGGCCGCCTCAAATCAAAGTCCATCAGTCCCAACATGGCCGCCTCAAATCAAAGTCCATCAGTCCCAACATGGCCGCCTCAAATCAAAGTCCGTCGTTGCTTTGGTCGAACGACACGAAACGGCGTCACATTCAAAAAATAACGTTATGTAAACTTTTCTTAAAGGCGAGCTGCTTGTCTCCATGGAAATGCTTCCGCGCTGCCTAGAAAGCCCCACAGCGTGACTTTACCAACGGCTTTTACAACACCCACGGACCACAAGGCCACGTCACGGGTCAGATCTGCGGAGGGGCGACCGCCGTAAGGACGCACACGTCTTTGGGCGCCGAAAATGTCTGAAATGAAATAAATGGGCAAAGTTTGAAGTCACACTGCGGAACATCCCCGACGAAGCAGCAGCAGCGAGTTTCCATGGAGACAAGCAGGTGACTTACCCACCACTGGAAAAGTTACACAGTGAAGCTTTAACACGAGCGTGAGTGAGACATTCGAAAACAATCTTTAAAAGCAGCGTGAGCAGCTAATTCTAAAAGTGTGAATCCCGTAATATTCATTCCGATACATTAGAAGACGATATAAATATAGAATATAAAATCGGACGATACAAGAATCTACAGGAAGTCATTTCAAACTCCAACACTTGTTTTTTTAAATTTACATCTGTGAAATACTTTTCAAACTCTGGATTAAAGCGCTTATGACAGTTTGGACGACTCAGATCACAAAAACACAGTTCAGCTAAAGTTACTCAAGATTACAGCCAATTTAGTCCAGGTTTAGTTTTGGTTTAGTCCTACTTTAGTTCTGGTTTAGTCCTGGTTTAGTTCTGTGTTAGACCTTCTTTAGTCCTGGTTTAGTCCAACTGTAGTTCTGTTTTAGTTTTGGTTTAGTCCTACGTTAATTCTGGTCTGTGACATCACGCTGATGACATCACACTGTGACATCACACTGATGACATCACACTGATGACATCACACTGTGACATCACGCTGTGACATCACACTGTGACATCACGCTGATGACATCACACTGTGACATCACACTGTGACATCACACTGATGACATCACACTGATGACATCACACTGTGACATCACGCTGTGACATCACGCTGTGACATCACACTGTGACATCACACTGATGACATCACACTGTGACATCACACTGTGACATCACACTGTGACATCACACTGATGACATCACACTGTGACATCACACTGTGACATCACACTGTGACATCACACTGATGACATCACACTGTGACATCACACTGATGGCATCACGCTGATGACATCACACTGTGACATCACGCTGTGACATCACACTGTGACATCACGCTGATGACATCACACTGATGACATCACACTGTGACATCACACTGTGACATCACACTGACATAACGCTGTGACATCACACTGATGACATCACACTGATGACATCACGCTGATGACATCACGCTGATGACATCACACTGTGACATCACACTGATGACATCACACTGATGACATCACACTGTGACATCACACTGTGACATCACACTGTGACATCACACTGATGACATCACACTGTGACATCACACTGTGACATCACACTGATGACATCACACTGATGACATCACACTGTGACATCACACTGATGACATCACACTGTGACATCACACTGTGACATCACACTGTGACATCACACTGATGACATCACAATGTGACATCACACTGTGACATCACACTGATGACATCACACTGTGACATCACACTGATGACATCACACTGATGACATCACACTGTGACATCACACTGTGACATCACACTGTGACATCACACTGATGACATCACAATGTGACGTCACACTGTGACATCACACTGATGACATCACACTGTGACATCACACTGATGACATCACACTGATGACATCACACTGTGACATCACACTGTGACATCACACTGATGACATCACACTGATGACATCACACTGATGACATCACACTGTGACATCACACTGATGACATCACACTGATGACATCACACTGTGACATCACACTGATGACATCACACTGTGACATCACACTGTGACATCACACTGACATCACACTGTGACATCACACTGATGACATCACACTGATGACATCACACTGATGACATCACACTGATGACATCACACTGTGACATCACACTGATGACATCACACTGATGACATCACACTGTGACATCACACTGATGACATCACACTGTGACATCACACTGATGGCATCACACTGATGACATCGCACTGATGACATCACACTGTGACATCACACTGATGACATCACACTGTGACATCACACTGTGACATCACACTGATGACATCACACTGACATCACACTGATGACATCACGCTGTGACATCACACTGTGACATCACACTGTGACATCACACTGATGACATCACACTGACATCACACTGTGACATCACGCTGATGACATCACACTGACATCACACTGTGACATCACACTGATGACATCACACTGTGACATCACACTGACATCACACTGTGACATCACACTGTGACATCACACTGTGACATCACACTGATGACATCACACTGTGACATCACACTGTGACATCACACTGATGACATCACACTGTGACATCACACTGATGACATCACACTGTGACATCACGCTGTGACATCACGCTGTGACATCACGCTGTGACATCACGCTGTGACATCACACTGTGACATCACACTGTGACATCACACTGTGACATCACACTGTGACATCACACTAGGAGATTTCTGTCCAAAAGTTCATCTCATTTTACACAAGAAACATTTTTCTTCTTTATGGGGAAAGAAATGTTTAATCTTAAATCCGTTGATGTTCAGTGTGTTTTAGTAAAAGCAGAAGTCTGACGTGTCATAGGCACTTTAAATTGACCTTTGAACCCTGTGAACACTGAGAGGGTTTGTTTGGGTTCAAAAAAGTCTCCATATCAGAACCAACTCTTTTGTTTACATTTCTGCTTCTGTTTTTTACTATTTGAACAGAGAAAAAAGACATTCTTTTTGAAACTTTCTGGACAAACATGTTTTTTCTCAGAGCAGAAATACAGCTCCCACTTTCTAACGTTTGATAATTCTGTAGCAGCGATGGAAGGTGACGAAGTAAAAGTACAACACTGAAGTACAGTCATGGATCTGTACTTTACCGAAGTACATTTTCCCATGTGTACTTTTCACTCCATTTGAAAGCAGGGATGTTTTTGAGCAGTACTGAAAAGTAAACAGTACTTTTCTTTATGGCTTCGCCTGCTCCAGTGGCGAATGGAGACTTATTTTTAGCACATTTACTTTGAGTTTCCGTCCCAACTTTGAGCAACACAAAAACAGCTGGAAAAATGAGGAAATCGGCTGAAAAAAATTCTTAATACTTTCACTGATTTTTTCATGTGATATTTTTACTTTTGCTTTTTGCCCCTGTATCTGTACTTTTACTCAAGTCACAAAATGGAGAACTGCATAAAAGTTTCACTGCCGACTGAACACGACTTTTAATGAAACGAAACTTAAAGACTGGGATCAGACTGGGATCAGACTGGGATCAGACTGGGATCAGACTGGGATCAGACTGGGATCAGACTGGGATCAGACTGGGATCAGACTCGGATCAGACTGGGATCAGACTGGGATCAGACTGGGATCAGACTGGGATCAGACTGGGATCAGACTGGGATCAGACTCGGATCAGACTGGGATCAGACTGGGATCAGACTCGGATCAGACTGGGATCAGACTGGGATCAGACTGGGATCAGACTCGGATCAGACTGGGATCAGACTGGGATCAGACTGGGATCAGACTCGGATCACACTCGGATCAGACTGGGATCAGACTCGGATCAGACTGGGATCAGACTGGGATCAGACTGGGATCAGACTGGGATCAGACTGGGATCAGACTAGGATCAGACTGGGATCAGACTGGGATCAGACTGGGATCAGACTGGGATCAGACTCGGATCACACTCGGATCAGACTGGGATCAGACTCGGATCAGACTGGGATCAGACTGGGATCAGACTGGGATCAGACTAGGATCAGACTGGGATCAGACTGGGATCAGACTGGGATCAGACTGGGATCAGACTGGGATCAGACTAGGATCAGACTGGGATCAGACTGGGATCAGACTGGGATCAGACTGGGATCAGACTCGGATCACACTCGGATCAGACTGGGATCAGACTCGGATCAGACTGGGATCAGACTGGGATCAGACTGGGATCAGACTGGGATCAGACTGGGATCAGACTGGGATCAGACTGGGATCAGACTGGGATCAGACTCGGATCAGACTCGGATCAGACTGGGATCAGACTGGGATCAGAGTCGGATCAGACTGGGATCAGACTGGGATCACACTCGGATCAGACTGGGATCAGACTCGGATCATGAGGCGCTGGTGACGCAGTGGGCAGTGTGGGGGCGTGGCAGTGACATGGGGCTAGCTGATTGGCTGTGGGCGTGGCAGAGGGCGGGGCCAGGGGTGTGTGGGGGCGGGGTCAGGTGTGTTTGCGGTCAGCTGGGGGCGGGGCTCACAGGTTGACCAGGTGCAGGTCGGAGGCGGAGAAGCGCGGGCACAGAGCGGCGTCCGGGCTCCGCAGACGCTTCACCATCTTCCTCTGGAACTTGGCGCGGACGCGATTGAACTCCATGATGTCGCTGGGGTCCTCCTCCACCCAGAACGTGTGGAACTCCTGCATGAGAAAACCTGCGGGACGAGGACGGGAGGAGAACAGCGAGCAGACGAGAACGTTTAAGGCCAAAAGGACGAGTGTGACAGCAGCAGTTACAGAGAAAGAGTTACTAAAGCTTTCTGAGAGCGGCCGAAGTGTCCCGCTGTGAGGTTCTCTGTGGGAAGTGTGTGTGAACATGTGGAAATGTACACACCAGTTTTTACCATCTTGCACTTTGAAACAGAGATCCACGCCTCTGGAACCACCCGGCTGGATTCCTGTAACGCACTTTATTTCAGGGTGAGTCAGTCACTGCAGCTCGTCCAAAATGCAGCTGCTGCGCCTCTTTTACCTGGCACTGCAAAAAGGCCTCTCAAAAAGAAGAAAAAAATACCAATTTTGAGGCCGGGTGCAGAGAGATCTGGGGGGCAGGCGAAGGCGGGGGCCTCGGCAACCAGATCTCCGGACATGGAGACTAGCTCTGGGGACATGGAATGTCACCTCACTGGGGGGAAGGAGCCTGAGCTTGTGCGGGAGGTCGAGCGTTACCGGCTAAATAAAGTCGGCCTCGCCTCCACGCACAGTTTGGGCTCTGGAACCCAACTCCTTGAGAGGGTTGGACTCTCCATTTCTCTGGCGTTGGAGCTGGTGTGGGCTCATCGCCCCTCAGCTCAGCCGCTGTGTGTTGGAGTTCACCCCGGTGAACGAGAGGGTCGCGTCCCTGCGCCTTCGGGTCGGGGACAGGTCTCTCACTGTGGTGTCGGCCTATGGGCCGAACAGCAGTGCAGAGTACCCGGCCTTCTTGGAGTCTCTGGGAGGGGGACTGGACAGTGCACCGACCGGGGACTCCGTTGTTCTACTGGGGACTTCAACGCCCACGTGGGCAACGACAGTGACACTTGGAGAGGGGTGATTGGGAGGAACGGCCTCCCTGATCTGAACCCGAGCGGTGTTCTGTTATTGGACTTCTGTGCTAGTCACAGTTTGTCCATAACGAACACCATGTTCGAGCAGAAGGGGGTCCATCGGTGCACGTGGCACCAGGACTCCCTGGGCCGGAGGTCGATGATCGACTTTGTTGTCGTGTCATGTGACCTCCGGCCGTGTGTCTTGGACACTCGGGTGAAGAGAGGGGCAGAGCTGTAGAGCACCACCTGGTGGTGAGTTGGGTCCACTGGCGGAGGAGGAAGCCGGAAAGACCTGGCAGGCCCAAGCGTATCGTGAGGGTCTGTTGGGAATGTCTGGTGGAACCTTCTGTCGGTGTGGCCTTCAACTCACACCTCCGGGAGCTTCTCCCAGATCCAGGGGGAGGCTGGGGACATGGAGCCCGAGTGGGCTTCGTTCTCGGCCTCTGTTGTCGATGTCGTAGCTGTGGCCGTAAGGTCTGCGGTGCCTGTCGCGGCGGCAATCCCCGAACCCAGTGGTGGACACAGGAAGTAAGGGATGCCGTCAAGCTGAAGGAGGAGTCCTACCGGGCCTTGGGCTCGGGGGACTCCTGAGGCAGCTGACAGGTACCGTCGGGCCAAGCGTGCTGCAGCCCGGGCGGAGCAGAGGGAAAAACTCGGGTCTGGGAGGAGTTCGGGGAGGCCATGGAGGAGGACTCCAACTCAGTGTCTGTTATGACTGTTTTGATGGTGCTGAAAATGTGTTTGAGACTGGACCCCAGGAAGAACCTGCTTCTGTAGAGACGAGTGGGGATCCTTAAAGAAACAAATCAACAAGAAACAATGTGTGGATGAGTCTCAGACTCTTCAGGCAGGTTTTTATAAGGGACGAAGCTCCAAATAAATGAATCCCTGAACTTTAAGCAAGAACATTCACACACAACGTCTGAAAATACGATTTAATGCTGAAGACACAAATAAGGACAAACCCAACGTGATGAAACGGTCGTCGTGTCGCTCGAGCTTCACTTTCAAACATCAGAACAACACGACAACGGCGACGTCACAGAAGCTCTTTAAGCTCCGGACAAATGAAGAGCAGGAGGTGCAGAGCAGGAGGTGCAGAGCAGGAGGTGAAGAGCAGGAGGTGAAGAGCAGGAGGTGCAGAGCAGGAGGTGAAGAGCAGGAGGTGCAGAGCAGGAGGTGCAGAGCAGGAGGTGCAGAGCAGGAGGTGAAGAGCAGGAGGTGCAGAGCAGGAGGTGAAGAGCAGGAGGTGCAGAGCAGGAGGTGAAGAGCAGGAGGTGAAGAACAGGAGGTGCAGAGCAGGAGGTGCAGAGCAGGAGGTGAAGAGCAGGAGGTGAAGAGCAGGAGGTGAAGAACAGGAGGTGCAGAGCAGGAGGTGAAGAGCAGGAGGTGCAGAGCAGGAGGTGAAGAGCAGGAGGTGAAGAACAGGAGGTGCAGAGCAGGAGGTGCAGAGCAGGAGGTGCAGAGCAGGAGGTGAAGAGCAGGAGGTGCAGAGCAGGAGGTGAAGAGCAGGAGGTGCAGAGCAGGAGGTGCAGAGCAGGAGGTGCAGAGCAGGAGGTGAAGAGCAGGAGGTGCAGAGCAGGAGGTGAAGAGCAGGAGGTGCAGAGCAGGAGGTGAAGAGCAGGAGGTGAAGAACAGGAGGTGCAGAGCAGGAGGTGCAGAGCAGGAGGTGAAGAGCAGGAGGTGCAGAGCAGGAGGTGAAGAACAGGAGGTGAAGAGCAGGAGGTGCAGAGCAGGAGGTGAAGAGAGGAGGTGCAGAGCAGGAGGTGAAGAGCAAGAGGTGAAGAGAGGAGGTGCAGAGCAGGAGGTGCAGAGCAGGAGGTGAAGAGCAGGAGGTGCAGAGCAGGAGGTGAAGAGCAGGAGGTGAAGAGAGGAGGTGCAGAGCAGGAGGTGCAGAGCAGGAGGTGAAGAGCAGGAGGTGCAGAGCAGGAGGTGAAGAGCAGGAGGTGAAGAGCAGGAGGTGCAGAGCAGGAGATGAAGAGCAAGAGGTGAAGAGAGGAGGTGCAGAGCAGGAGGTGCAGAGCAGGAGGTGAAGAGCAGGAGGTGCAGATCAGGAGGTGCAGATCAGGAGGTGAAGAGAGGAGGTGCAGAGCAGGAGGTGCAGAGCAGGAGGTGCAGAGCAGGAGGTGCAGAGCAGGAGGTGCAGACTGTGCAGTTGCAGATCTTTCTGTCCTTCAGTTTGTGCAGTTTGAATGTCACTTCTGGCCTGTGTTTCGTATTTAAAGCCGCACTGCGTAACTTTTCGGTTGGGGCTTTAACACCTGCTCGTTTCCATGGAGACGTCACTGCTCTGCCTGCAATGTTCCGCAATGTGACTTTAAACAGCTCAACTTTACGTTTGTTCAGTCACAGGAGGTTTTAGAGAAAAACACACTCACCTCTCCACAGATCTGACCCGGAACTGCGTCTGGTCTGGTCTCCGTGGAGATAGAAAAGTTTAATGCCGTCCTGAGGGACATTCAGGACAAAGCAATAAAACCAAGTCTAAACCGGGACTAAACCAGGACTAAACCAGGACTAAAGCAGGACTAAACTAGGACTAAACCAGGACTAAACCAGGACTAAACCGGGACTAAACCAGGTCTAAACCAGGACTAAACCAGGTCTAAACCAGGACTAAATCAGGACTAAACTAGGACTAAACCAGGACTAAACCAGGTCTAAACCAAGACTAAACCAGGACTAAACCAGGTCTAAACTAGGACTAAACCAGGACTAAATCAGGACTAAACTAGGACTAAACCAGGACTAAACCAGGTCTAAACCAGGACTAAACCAGGATTAAACCAGGTCTAAACTAGGACTAAACCAGGACTAAACCAGGTCTAAACCAGGACTAAACCAGGACTAAACCAGGTCTAAACCAGGACTAAACCAGGAATAAATCAGGACTAAACCAGGACTAAACCAGGACTAAATCAGGACTAAACTAGGACTAAACCAGGAATAAATCAGGACTAAACCAGGACTAAACTAGGACTAAATCAGGACTAAACCAGGACTAAACCAGGACTAAACCAGGACTAAATCAGGACTAAATCAGGACTAAACTAGGACTAAACCAGGACTAAACCAGGTCTAAACCAGGACTAAACCAGGACTAAATCAGGACTAAACCAGGACTAAACCAGGACTAAATCAGGACTAAACTAGGACTAAACCAGGACTAAACCAGGTCTAAACCAGGACTAAACCAGGACTAAGTCAGGACTAAACCAGGACTAAACCAGGACTAAACCAGGACTAAATCAGGACTAAACCAGGACTAAACCAGGACTAAATCAGGACTAAACTAGGACTAAACCAGGACTAAACCAGGTCTAAACCAGGACTAAACCAGGACTAAGTCAGGACTAAACCAGGACTAAACCAGGACTAAACCAGGACTAAACCAGGACTAAACCAGGTCTAAACCAGGTCTAAACCAATAGAAACCTCACAAAAATACATTCTGACTGTGAGCGGCGTCGCCTCTCCACAGATCTGACCCGGAACTTGGTCTGGTTTTGTATCCGTGGGCATAGAAATGTTTAATGCCGCACTGCGGGACATTCCGGACAAAACGAGAACAGTATTTTTGAAGAATGCTTTTCCTGTTGGATGCAAACGACAGCGGACACACGGAGCCACGGATTCTGTTTGCCAGAGCTGGGGGAGGGTCAGGGTCCGGTGCTGCCACGGGCCGTCCTCTGCCGGGTCACGGCGGAGCTGGGGGAGGGTCAGGGTCCGGTGCTGCCGCGGGCCGTCCTCTGCCGGGTCACGGCGGAGCTGGGGGAGGGTCAGGGTCTGGCGCTGCCGCGGGCCGTCCTCTGCCGGGTCACGGCGGAGCTGGGGGAGGGTCAGGGTCTGGTGCTGCCGCGGGCCGTCCTCTGCCGGGTCACGGCGGAGCTGGGGGAGGGTCAGGGTCTGGTGCTGCCGCGGGCCGTCCTCTGCCGGGTCACGGCGGAGCTGGGGGAGGGTCAGGGTCCGGTGCTGCCGCGGGCCGTCCTCTGCCGGGTCACGGCGGAGCTGGGGGAGGGTCAGGGTCTGGTGCTGCCGCGGGCCGTCCTCTGCCGGGTCACGGCGGAGCTGGGGGAGGGTCAGGGTCTGGTGCTGCCGCGGGCCGTCCTCTGCCGGGTCACGGCGGAGCTGGGGGAGGGTCAGGGTCTGGTGCTGCCGCGGGCCGTCCTCTGCCGGGTCATGGTGGTCAGCATCTGGCTGATGTACGACGTCAGGAGGTCGTCCATTTTGTATCCCTGTGGAAGGTCAGGGGTCAGGGGTCGGCTCAGAGACACAAACACCAGAGTCCTGCACGGATACACGACGGGTGAACCGCAAATGTGAATGAGACGGGTGAAAATGTTGTGCTGTGTCGGGTTCGGGTGGAGCGCGGGTCTCATCTGCGGGTTACGAAACATCACGTGCGAACAGAAAACAGGGCTGTGTTTGAGTGAAATGCAAACGTGCCGTTGTTTTGATGATGAAATGTGAAATCCAAATGTTTTCGCTGAACACGTTCCCCCAAATCTCTGCCGCGTTCCTTTTCAAACCGCACATGCGACGTCCTGCAGGTACGTCCGTGAAGTCGCCCCGTCAAACTCAAACTGCACACAAACTATGTCAGTCATTTGTGCTGCTTTAGTTTTGGAGAAATGAACGATTCTTTTACAGGTCAAACTGGGGTCAGGCCCACAGGAAGAAGAAAAATGCTCGAAAACGCCTAAAATGGAGTCAGTCGTTTGTGCTGCAGAAAGTTCAGTTTGTGCGATTCTGGTTCTTCAGATATTCACAGTTTTATTTTGGTCGATGACGTCGTCCAGAACCTCAGAATGTGAAACAGCCTCAAAACAGAAGAAAATGATGTCAGTCGTTTGTATTTGGTTTGTGCTGTTTTGTGCTGTGACAGTTTCATTTGTGTGAGTTTATTTCTAAAATTATTCATTATTATTTCTGTGGTAATTCTGAGGCTGAGGAAAAGTCTGTGTTATTATAGAAAATCTGAATCAAAAGCAAAAGACTAAAGACTGAAACAGACTTTTCCTCAGCCTCAGGTCGTTTCTCTTCTCTAGTTTTGTGGAGTTTGTCTCTGTCAGCTGAGCAGAAATGACGTCCTATAATTACCACAGAAATAATAATGAAGAATTTTAGAAATAAACTCACACAAATGAAACTGTCACGGTGTTGGCGTCACGGTGGCTGAGTGGCAACACTCAGGCCTCACAGCAAGAAGGTTGCGGGTTCGATCCCCGGGTCGCCCGGGCCTTTCTGTGTGGAGTTTGCATGTTCTCCCCGTGTCTGGATGGGTTTCCTCCGGGTTCCTCCATCATCCTAAACCAAGCAGCACCTGAACTAACATCCAGGACCATGTTGTCCATCCTCCTGTGGGCTCCACCTGCAGAGGGGTTCATGGGGGGTCAGGTGCTGTGAGGATTGGGCAGCTGCCCCCACGACCCAGCCGGATTAAGCGGGAGAAGATGGATGGATGGAGTTTGATGGGGGCGACTTCATGGAGGCACCTGCAGCTCAAAGTGACCCTGAGGAGCTGAAAAGAAAATGAGCGAGTGGAGAGCACAAAGTTGTGGCTCTGTTGTGGCTCTCGGACTGATTTTCTCTCTGGTGCGGTTCGGGTGTCAGTTTGTGTTTACAGTGGGTCAGATCAGGTTTGTCAGAATCAGACCCACGCAGGACTCCAGGAGCTCTGCAGCCTCTTTCACGTCGCTCTCCGAGGGACACAGATTTTCCCAAACTAAATGCCTGTTACCACTGCACATGGATTATTTTGATGCCTAAACTCTGAGCACTAATTAAAGGATCACAGTTTATGTTTTACAGGCGTCGAACTGCTCCTCTGAACCCGTGTAGCATCTTCAGGTCTGCGGGACCTGTTTTCAGTTTTTAGCTTCAGAAAAATTATACAAATAATTATTTTTTCACCCTAAGATTAACTGGCCTTGGATACAGGGTCTAAACTAGCTCCTAAACGAGGACTGAACCAGGGATTACACACAGATAAGGACTTCTTTCCTGCTTTGCTTCTGTCTCGTCTTGTCTAATGTGTCTTATTCCTCGAGAGACTCTCTCCGCTCTGCTCTCCAAAACTAAATTAACTCTGGATTCGATAAATTGGTCTTTTAACAAAATTGACACTTTAAATAAGACGACCAGGATCGGGTGAACCTGCGTGTTCTTCGGACACAGAGGATCAGTCTATTCAGAACCAGGATTACGGGACTTTGCACATTGGAATTACGCTCGGACCTGATTTTCCCAAAAGTCAAATCCTGAGGCTTTTCAAAGCCCGGAAACTGGAGTGAGGGGCAGAGCTTTGAGTACTCGAACTGTGTGACTCTGGGCCGGGGTCTGATGGACATGTTTGGACATGGAGGCTCTAAATCGCAGTTTTTGGATAAAATCTGGAGGAAACTTGGAGTTCTGCGCAGAAATGACCGTGAGACCAGTGGACAAACAGAGAAGTGTGATGGAAACTGGACGCAGCCGCTCGCTCTAAAACAGAACAACCCAGTCTGATCTTTGGACTCCCCAGATGATTGATAAGGACACATGGGAATAGAAAAGAGAGTTTTACCATTTAATGTGGAGAGTCTCCTATTTTCATGGCGGGATCAGAGTGTGTGTCTCACCAGCGAGGTCTCACAGAGCAGTTTGCTTCCTCGCACCAAGTTGCCGATGGTGATGTGGAAGTAGGTGTTCCCACTGCTCCAGTTGGAGATCTTGGTGAAGGGGTGAGTGGTCAGGATGTCCTAGAAGGGGAGAGGGTCAATCACACTGTTCCTCTGATAACAGAATCTCCCACAGAGTCACAGAGACTCCAGCCCTCCCCCTGAAACTCTACAACATGAACCTCCCGTTTCTCTGTTCACGTTTGCCTCCAAACGCTGCTGAACTGCGCCTCCTGGTGGCGGCTCTTCCGGCTAAACGGGATCAATCTCATTTCATTGAGAATCTGGGAAAAGTTTCACAGCTAAAGTCGGTTCATCTGTGTAAAATGTTCAGGTTTCATGTGCACCAAGAAGTCCCACCGCCCGATTCTCTAAAGGCTTTAAAACACCTTCATCAATAAACTTTCTGCGAGGATCGGCCCCGGACAAAATAATACAACCCCAACGATGACGGCGGCGCCCAGGGCGACTTCTACCCCTAAAGTGCCCTCAGCCCAGGGCGACTTCTACCCCTAATGTGCCCTCAGCCCAGGGCAACTTCTACCCCTAAAGTGCCCTCAGCCCAGGACAACTTCTACCCCTAAAGTGCCCTCAGCCCAGGACAACTTCTACCCCTAATGTGCCCTCAGCCCAGGGCAACTTCTACCCCTAAAGTGCCCTCAGCCCAGGGCGACTTCTACCCCTAAAGTGCCCTCAGCCCAGGGCATCTTCTACCCCTTTAGTGCCCTCAGACTCTGAGCCGGGACCCCAGGGCTCTGACCTTGCTCTTGGGGTGCATGAGGCTGACTCCGTGCTTGTTGATGGCGATGAGCAGAGTCTCGGGATAGTTCGGGTCGGTCGTTTGCTGTGACAGAACAGAGAGAAAAGGCTGTAATATTGTATTATTTTTGTAAACACAGGAAGTTCCAGACCCACTAAGGGCCCGTTTACACGACAACGGTGACGGGTGGAAAAAGCAAAGCATTTCTCCAGATCGTTTAGACGCAGCAGCGTTTTGGGGGGTTGAAAACACAAAAATCTGAAAACGCCTCCAGCGTGGAAATCTTAAAAACGCTCCATCCTGTCGTCGCCACGTAAACGGGTAAAAAGGGAAAACTGTGTTTATGTGGCCGTGACGTCGAGATTACATCACGACCACGAGTCAGTTCAGGAAAAACAAACATGACAGAACTTGGGTTATACGTCGGGACTAAACCAGGACTAAACCAGGTCTAAACCAGGACTAAATTAGGTCTAAACCAGATCTAAACCAGGTCTAAACCGGGACTAAATTAGGTCTAAACCAGGACTAGACCAGGACTAAACCAGATCTAAACCAGGTCTAAACCAGGGCTAAATCAGGACTAAACCAGGTCTAAACCAGGTTTAGGGTCCGTCTAATGCTTTTCTCCATGGGGAGCTTTGTGTGTAATGTTCCGGAGGACAACTTAAACCTTTCTATATCCATGGAGACCAAACCAGACCAAGTTCCACAGTCAGAATGTGTTTTTGCTCTGCATTTCTGAGCTCTAAAACCTCCTGTGACTGAATAAATGCCAACCAAAAAGTTCCGCAGTGCGTCTTTAAAAGGGTTCAGTGAGGATCTGTAAAAGTACCTTGACCTCGAAGAAAGCGGAGCCAAAGGTGGGCCACGTGTAGAGGATCCGGAGGAACGACAGTTTGGCCTCTTCCCTCGACTTCCCCGAGTGTTTGTTATACAGCAACAGGATGGACTACAACACACACACACACACACACACAGAAACACACACAAACACACACACACACACACACACAGAAACACACACAAACACACAAACACACACATCTGTAGTTTTATGTCAGTTCATATTCAACTCTAATGTTGCTCCACTGTTTTCTTTTACTGAACACTGTGGAGAGTGTATCTGGTGGCAAGGCCTGTAGGGATACAGGACTACAGACCAGTGGCCCTCACATCTGTTATAATGAAGACTTTGGAGAGGCTACTCCTCCGACTACTCAAACCTCAGGTGGAGCAGGCGTTGGACCCCTTGCAGTTTGCATATAGGGAAAGCATGGGGGTAGATGATGCTGTCCTGTATATACTCCACTGGTCTCTGTCCTTCCTGGATGGTACAGGTGGTTATGTGAGGCTGATGTTCTTTGATTTTACAAGTGCTTTTAACACCATCCAGCCTCAGTTACTGAAGGGGAAGCTGGGGAAGATGGGGGTTGATCCTCCTTTTGTCACCTGGATCTATAACTACCTGATTCAGAGGTCACAGTACATTCGGCTGGGGAGGTGTGTCTCAGAGACTTTGGTGAGCAACACTGGGTCCCACAGGGGACTGTGCTGTCGCCCTTTCTCTTCACTCTGTACACTGCGGACTTTGTGTATAGACCTGAAACGTGCCATGTCCAGAAGTACTCGGACGACACCGCTATCGTGTGAAGGGAGGGGATGAGGGCGAGTACAGGGAGCTGATCGCCAGATTCACCACCTGGAGCAAGGACAATGGTCTTACTCTGAATACATCAAAGACCAAGGAGATGATCACTGACTTTGGCAGGAAGCCGCTCATCAACCGGCCAATATCAATGGGGAAAGTATAGAAGAGGTGCACACATACAAGTACCTGGGTGTGCACCTCGATCATAAACTGAACTGCTCAGTGCAGACACAGGCTCTGTAGAGAGAGGTCAGAGCTGTTCTTCCTGTCGTCTGTTGGGGTGGCAGTGTGACCACAAGGGACAGGAACCGGCTGGACAAGCTGATCAAGAAATGTGTGTCTGTGCTGGGAAGGAAGGTGGACTCTGTGGGTGTTGGAGAGGAGGATGAAGGCCCTAATGCAGGGCATCCGGAGTAACTCCAAACATCCTCTCCTGACACAGTGGCAGCTCAGAGGAGGAATTGTAGCCACAGGCTCCTCTCACTGCGCTGCAGAACTGAACCGTTTAAGAGGCCGTTTGTTCCATCAGCAATTAGGCTGTTCAATGGCTCAATGAACTGAACTAAATCTGTGCACTTAATTATTATTATTGCTACGAACTTTTATCTGTTTGTTTGTTTAACTTTTATCTATTTTTAGCATTATCCATTTATGTATGTGATTAGTTCAATGATTGTGTGACCTGCCGGACACCCGAATTTCTCCTGTGGGAGATTAATAAAGTATGTATGTGTGTGTGTGTGTGTGTGTGTATGTGTGTGTGTGTCTGTGTGTGTACAGTGTGTGCAGTGTGTAGAGTGTGTACAGTGTGTACAGTGTGTATAGTGTGTACAGTGTGTCTAGTGTGTACAGTGTGTACAGTGTGTACAGCGTGTACAGTGTGTACAGTGTGTCTAGTGTGTATAGTGTGTACAGTGTGTACAGTGTGTCTAGTGTGTACAGTGTGTACAGTATGTACAGTGTGTCTAGTGTGTACAGTGTGTACAGTGTGTCTAGTGTGTATAGTGTGTACAGTATGTACAGTGTGTACAGTGTGTACAGTGTATACAGTGTGTATAGTGTGTACAGTGTGTATAGTGTGTGTGTGTGTATAGTGTGTATAGTGTGCATAGTGTGTATAGTGTGTACAGTGTGTACAGTGTGTGTGTGTGTATAGTGTGTATAGTGTGTACAGTGTGTACATTGTGTACAGTGTGTATAGTGTGTACAGTGTGTACAGTGTGTATAGTGTGTATAGTGTGTACAGTGTGTACAGTGTGTACAGTGTGTATAGTGTGTATAGTGTGTACAGTGTGTCTAGTGTGTACAGTGTGTACAGTATGTACAGTGTGTCTAGTGTGTACAGTGTGTACAGTGTGTCTAGTGTGTATAGTGTGTACAGTATGTACAGTGTGTACAGTGTGTACAGTGTATACAGTGTGTATAGTGTGTACAGTGTGTATAGTGTGTATAGTGTGTACAGTGTGTACAGTGTGTACAGTGTGTACAGTGTATACAGTGTGTATAGTGTGTACAGTGTGTATAGTGTGTACAGTGTGTACAGTGTGTACAGTGTGTATAGTGTGTATAGTGTGTGCAGTGTGTGCAGTGTGTATAGTGTGTGTGTGTGTACAGTGTGTACAGTGTGTACAGTGTGTACGGTGTGTATGGTGTGTACAGTGTGTACAGTGTGTATAGTGTGTACAGTGTGTACAGTGTGTACAGTGTGTATAGTGTGTACAGTGTATACAGTGTGTATAGTGTGTACAGTGTGTACAGTGTGTGCAGTGTGTGCAGTGTGTACAGTGTGTACAGTGTGTACAGTGTGTATAGTGTGTGCAGTGTGTACAGTGTGTACAGTGTGTATAGTGTGTACAGTGTGTGCAGTGTGTACAGTGTGTACAGTGTGTGTGTGTGTATAGTGTGTATAGTGTGTATAGTGTGTATAGTGTGTATAGTCTGTATAGTGTGTACAGTGTGTACAATGTGTGTGTGTGTGTGTATAGTGTGTATAGTGTGTATAGTGTGTATAGTGTGTACAGTGTGTGCAGTGTGTACAGTGTGTACAGTGTGTACAGTGTGTGTGTGTGTATAGTGTGTATAGTGTGCATAGTGTGTATAGTGTGTATAGTGTGTACAATGTGTGCAGTGTGTACAGTGTGTACAGTGTGTGTGTGTGTGTGTATAGTGTGTATAGTGTGTATAGTGTGTATAGTGTGTATAGTGTGTGCAGTGTGTACAGTGTGTA
>CM068352.1:40765490-40862990 GCA_034769755.1 Odontamblyopus lacepedii
AGGAGGAGAGGGCAGAGAAAGAGGAGGAGAGGGCAGAGAAAGAGGAGGAAAGGGCAGAGAAAGAGGAGGAGAGGGCAGAGAAAGAGGAGGAGAGGGCAGAGAAAGAGGAGGAAAGGGCAGAGAAAGAGGAGGAGAGGGTAGAGAAAGAGGAGGAGAGGGTAGAGAAAGAGGAGCAGAGGGCAGAGAAAGAGGAGGAGAGGGCAGAGAAAGAGGAGGAGAGGGTAGAGAAAGAGGAGGAGAGGGTAGAGAAAGAGGAGGAGAGGGCAGAGAAAGAGGAGGAGAGGGTAGAGAAAGAGGAGGAGAGGGCAGAGAAAGAGGAGGAGAGGGCAGAGAAAGAGGAGGAGAGGGTAGAGAAAGAGGAGGAGAGGGCAGAGAAAGAGGAGGAGAGGGTAGAGAAAGAGGAGGAGAGGGTAGAGACAGAGGAGGAGAGGGCAGAGAAAGAGGAGGAGAGGGCAGAGAAAGAGGAGGAGAGGGCAGAGAAAGAGGAGGAAAGGGCAGAGAAAGAGGAGGAGAGGGCAGAGAAAGAGGAGGAGAGGGCAGAGAAAGAGGAGGAAAGGGCAGAGAAAGAGGAGGAAAGGGCAGAGAAAGAGGAGGAGAGGGCAGAGAAAGAGGAGGAGAGGGTAGAGAAAGAGGAGCAGAGGGCAGAGAAAGAGGAGGAGAGGGCAGAGAAAGAGGAGGAGAGGGCAGAGAAAGAGGAGGAGAGGGCAGAGAAAGAGGAGGAGAGGGCAGAGAAAGAGGAGGAGAGGGTAGAGAAAGAGGAGGAGAGGGCAGAGAAAGAGGAGCAGAGGGCAGAGAAAGAGGAGGAGAGGTTAGAACCTGACTTAAAGCTCACTTTAAAGTAATATGGGACTTTTAACAACAATGAGACTCCCTTTTTACACGTTCCAATCGTGAGTTTCCAAAAAGAGCAGTAGAAAAAGTGTGTAAGTGTGTAAACGTGTGTGTGTAAGTGTGTAAACGTGTGTGTGTAAGTGTCTAAACGTGTGTGTGTAAGGGTGTAAACGTGTGTGTGTAAGTGTGTAAACGTGTGTGTGTGTAGGTGTGTAAAGGTGTGTGTGTGTAGGTGTGTAAACGTGTGTGTGTGTAAGTGTGTAAAGGTGTGTGTGTAAGTGTGTAAACATGTGTATGTGTAGGTGTGTAAACGTGTGTATGTGTAGGTGTGTAAACATGTGTGTGTAAGTGTGTAAATGTGTGTGTGTGTGTAGGTGTGTAAAGGTGTGTGTGTAGGTGTGTAAATGTGTGTGTGTAAGTGTGTAAAGGTGTGTGTGTAGGTGTGTAAAGGTGTGTGTGTAAGTGTGTAAAGGTGTGTGTGTAGGTGTGTAAATGTGTGTGTGTAAGTGTGTAAAGGTGTGTGTGTAAGTGTGTAAACGTGTGTATGTGTAGGTGTGTAAACGTGTGTATGTGTAGGTGTGTAAACATGTGTGTGTAAGTGTGTAAATGTGTGTGTGTGTAGGTGTGTAAAGGTGTGTGTGTACGTGTGTAAATGTGTGTGTGTAAGTGTGTAAAGGTGTGTGTGTAGGTGTGTAAAGGTGTGTGTGTAAGTCTGTAAAGGTGTGTGTGTAGGTGTGTAAATGTGTGTGTGTAAGTGTGTAAACGTGTGTATGTGTAAGTGTGTAAAGATGTGTGTGTAGGTGTGTAAAGGTGTGTGTGTAGGTGTGTAAAAGTGTGTGTGTGTAAGTGTGTAAAAGTGTGTGTGTGTAAGTGTGTAAAGGTGTGTGTGTAGGTGTGTAAAGGTGTGTGTGTATGTGTGTAAAGGTGTGTGTGTAGGTGTGTAAAGGTGTGTGTATAGGTGTGTAAAGGTGTGTGTGTGTAAGTGTGTAAAGGTGTGTGTGTATGTGTGTAAAGGTGTGTGTGTAAGTGTGTAAAGGTGTGTGTGTAAGTGTATAAAGGTGTGTGTGTAGGTGTGTAAAGGTGTGTAAGTGTGTAAAGGTGTGTGTGTAAGTGTGTAAAGGTGTGTGTGTAGGTGTGTAAAGGTGTGTAAGTGTGTAAAGGTGTGTGTGTAAGTGTGTAAAGGTGTGTGTGTAAGTGTGTAAAGGTGTGTGTGTAAGTGTGTAAAGGTGTGTGTATAGGTGTGTAAAGGTGTGTGTGTAGGTGTGTAAAGGTGTGTAAGTGTGTAAAGGTGTGTGTGTAGGTGTGTAAAGGTGTGTGTGTAAGTGTGTAAACATGTGTGTGTAAGTGTGTAAATGTGTGTGTGTGTAAGTGTGTAAAGGTGTGTGTGTAAGTGTGTAAAGGTGTGTGTGTAAGTGTGTAAAGGTGTGTGTATAGGTGTGTAAAGGTGTGTGTGTAGGTGTGTAAAGGTGTGTAAGTGTGTAAAGGTGTGTGTGTAGGTGTGTAAAGGTGTGTAAGTGTGTAAAGGTGTGTGTGTAGGTGTGTAAAGGTGTGTGTGTAGGTGTGTAAAGGTGTGTAAGTGTGTAAAGGTGTGTGTGTATGTGTGTAAAGGTGTGTGTGTAAGTGTGTAAAGGTGTGTGTGTATGTGTGTAAAGGTGTGTGTGTAAGTGTGTAAAGGTGTGTGTGTAAGTGTGTAAAGGTGTGTGTGTAAGTGTGTAAAGGTGTGTGTGTAAGTGTGTAAAGGTGTGTGTGTAGGTGTGTAAAGGTGTGTAAGTGTGTAAAGGTGTGTGTGTAAGTGTGTAAAGGTGTGTGTGTAAGTGTGTAAAGGTGTGTGTGTACCGGAGCGCCTTCTGCAGCCGCTGCATACAGTCCGGGGCCAGGGGGCAGTGCTTCTTGGCCTGGAGGAACCTCTGGACGTGGGGCAGGAGGGAGGTGCTGGGAGGGAACAGCCCGGTG
Source organism: Odontamblyopus lacepedii (assembly GCA_034769755.1). Lineage (NCBI taxonomy): Eukaryota > Metazoa > Chordata > Actinopteri > Gobiiformes > Gobiidae > Odontamblyopus > Odontamblyopus lacepedii. The sequence continues at coordinate 40,768,275 of CM068352.1, forward strand.
CAGAGCCACAGCAGCTCCCAGCCCTTCTCCTCACTGAACCTGCACACAGCCCGCAGATAATACTCCCTACGACTGTCAACGCACACTTACATCACAGATAATACTCCCTACAACTGTCAACGCACACTTACGTCACAGATAATACTCCCTACAACTGTCAACACACACTTACGTCACAGATAATACTCCCTACAACTGTCAACGCACACTTACGTCACAGATAATACTCCCTACAACTGTCAACACACACTTACGTCACAGATAATACTCCCTACAACTGTCAACACACACTTATGTGACTAATAAAGACTGAAAAAAGAGGAAAAGAAAGACCGAAAATGAACAGAAGAAAGAAAGAAAAAGAAAGGAAGAATGAAAAACAGAACAAATAACGAATGAAAGAAAGAATGAGAAGGAACAGAAGAAAGAACAAATGAAAGAACGAAAAAGAACAAGAAAGAACGAACAAAAAAGAACAGAAGAAAAGAAAGACAGAAAAAGAACAAGAGAACAGATGAAAGAAAGAAAGAATGAAAAAGAACAAAAGAAAGATGAGTGAAAGAATGAAAAGATGAAAAAGAACACAAGAAAGACAGAAAAAGAACAAACGGACAAAAGAAAGAGAAAAAGAACAAAAGAACAAACGGATGAACAAACGGACGAAAGAAAGAGAAAAAGAACAAATGGACAAAAAAAGATAGAATGAAAAAGAACGAACGGATGAACAAATGGACGAAAGAAAGACGGAAAAAGAACGGACGGACGAACAAACAGATGCGAAAGAATGAAAGGACGAAAAAGAACACAAGAAAGAAAAGGAACAAAAGAAAGAACGGACTAAAAAGAAAGGACAAAAAAGAACGAACGGATGAACAAACGGACGAAAGAAAGACAGAAAAATAACAAAAGAACGAATGGACGAAAGAAAGAAAGAAAGAACGAAAAAGAACAAAAGAACAAACAGACGAACAAACGGACAAAAGAAAGAAAGACAGAAAAAGAACAAAAGAACGAACGGACGAAAGAAAGAAAGAACGAAAAAGAACAAACAGACGAACAAACGGACAAAAGAAAGAACGAAAAAGAACAAAAGAACGAACAAACGGACAAAAGAAAGACAGAAAAAGAACAAAAGAACGAACGGACGAAAGAAAGAAAGAACGAAAAAATGAACAAAAGAAAGAATGAGCGAAAGAATGAAAAGACGAAAAAGAACACAAGAAAGACAGAAAAAGAACAGAAGAACAAAAGAAAGAAACAACGAATGAAAGAAAGGAAGAACAAAAAAGAAAGAAGGAAAGAAAGGAAAGTCTGGTGAGAATATCGTACAGAGAGATTTGGATTTCGCTCCGTCCCTAATGACAATAAATGTTGCACCAAATGACTGAAGCGTTTTACAGTCAGACTTGTTATTCTGTAGAATATCGTAATATCGTGAACTTTCCCACGATATCGCGATAAGTATCGTACGTGAGCTTCATACTGAGACCGTGTCGTATCGTGACACTCGGACATCGTTACGCCCACAGTAAACCCGTATAAACAGTGTGTTACTTGATGTGGTTGTCTGTGAGCTGTTTGAGGATTTGGCAGAAGATCTCGTCCTTCAGAGGTTCGGCCTTCAGCGCCGCCTCGAAGATCTGGTCCGTCAGCTCGTTCACGAAGCGCACGCGTTTGCACGGGTAGTCGCCCATGTACTTCAGGATGGGTGGACACGGGTTAAGGAAAAGACCCCGAACAGAAGGGAAAAGGGAGCTGTTCACTCGAAAACCACCACTTCATGACGTCATGAGGTGGAGCGGAGCGTTCGGAGCGTTCGGAGGGTTCGGAGGGTTCGGAGGGTTCGGAGTGTTCGGGGCGTTCGGGGCGTTCGGGGCGTTCGGAGCGTTCGGAGCGTTCGGAGCGTTCGGAGAGTTCGGAGCGTTCGGAGAGTTTGGAGCGTTTGGAGAGTTTGGAGCGTTTGGAGAGTTTGGAGCGTTCGAAGAGTTTGGAGCGTTTGGAGCGTTCGGAGAGTTTGGAGCGTTCGGAGCGTTCGGAGCGTTCGGAGCGTTCGGAGCGTTTGGAGTGTTCGGAGCGTTTGAAGCGTTCGGAGTGTTCGGAGCGTTCGGAGGGTTTGGAGCGGTTCTGAGCGTTCGGAGCGTTCGGAGCGTTCGGAGCGTTCGGAGGGTTTGGAACGTTCGGAGCGTTCGGAGCGTTCGGAGAGTTTGGAGCGTTTGGAGCGTTCGGAGAGTTCGGAGCGTTTGGAGCGTTCGGAGAGTTTGGAGCGTTCGGAGCGTTCGGAGAGTTTGGAGAGTTCGGAGCGTTTGGAGCGTTTGGAGCGTTCGGAGAGTTTGGAGAGTTCGGAGCGTTTGGAGCGTTCGGAGCGTTTGGAGCGTTCGGAGGGTTTGGAGCGTTCGGAGAGTTTGGAGCGTTTGGAGCGTTCGGAGCGTTCGGAGAGTTTGGAGAGTTCTGAGCGTTCGGAGCGTTCGGAGCGTTCGGAGGGTTTGGAGCGTTCGGAGCGTTCGGAGCGTTCGGAGAGTTTGGAGCGTTTGGAGCGTTCGGAGAGTTCGGAGAGTTCGGAGCGTTTGGAGAGTTTGGAGCGTTCGGAGCGTTCGGAGAGTTTGGAGCGTTTGGAGCGTTCGGAGCGTTCGGAGAGTTTGGAGAGTTCGGAGCGTTTGGAGCGTTTGGAGCGTTCGGAGAGTTTGGAGAGTTCGGAGCGTTTGGAGCGTTCGGAGGGTTTGGAGCGTTCGGAGAGTTTGGAGCGTTTGGAGCGTTCGGAGCGTTCGGAGAGTTTGGAGAGTTCGGAGCGTTTGGAGCGTTCGGAGAGTTTGGAGCGTTTGGAGCGTTCGGAGCGTTCGGAGAGTTTGGAGAGTTCGGAGCGTTTGGAGAGTTCGGAGCGTTCGGAGCATTCGGAGCGTTCGGAGCGTTCGGAGCGTTCGGAGAGTTTGGAGAGTTTGGAGAGTTCGGAGCGTTCGGAGCGTTCGGAGCGTTTGGAGAGTCTGGAGCGTTTGGAGAGTTCGGAGCGTTCGGAGCGTTCGGAGCGTTCGGAGCGTTCGGAGCGTTTGGAGCGTTCGGAGCGTTCGGAGAGTTTGGAGAGTTCGGAGCGTTTGGAGCGTTTGGAGCGTTCGGAGAGTTTGGAGAGTTCGGAGCGTTTGGAGCGTTCGGAGCGTTTGGAGCGTTCGGAGGGTTTGGAGCGTTCGGAGGGTTTGGAGCGTTCGGAGCGTTTGGAGCGTTCGGAGCGTTTGGAGCGTTCGGAGCGTTTGGAGCGTTCGGAGGGTTTGGAGCGTTCGGAGCGTTCGGAGCGTTGTAAAAGTACAAATACCAGTGCAAAAAGTACTCAAGAAAAAGTAAAAGGATCGGAGGAAAAGCTCAGTGAAAGTGTTAAAGTATCTGTTTAAAACTGTACTTAGCATTTCGTGCTCCAGCTGTTTTTATTTGTATATTTGTATATTTTTGTGTTTCTCAAATTTTGAACGTTCCTCAGCCTTTTCAGAACATCTCACACGATAATAAAATACTTTTATTTTTCATTCCTGATCGAAAATGTAGAGTAGAAAGTACAGATAGAGCTCTGAAATGTAGTAAAGTAAAAAAAAATTAAAAATGCACTTTGAAATCGACTTAAGTACAGATACCTACACAGTGTGTGTGTGTGTGTGTGTGTGTGTGTGTGTGTGTGTGTGTCGTGTGTGTGTGTGTGTGTGTGTGTGTGTGTGTGTGTGTGTGTGTGTGTGTGTGTGTGTGTGTGTGTGTGTGTGTGTGTGTGTGTGTGTGTGTCGTGTGTGTGTGTGTGTGTGTCGTGTGTGTGTGTGTGTGTGTGTGTGTGTGTGTGTGTGTGTGTGTGTGTGTGTGTGTGTGTGTGTGTGTGTGTGTGTGTGTGTGTCGTGTGTGTGTATAGTGTGTCATGTGTGTATAGTGTGTGTGTGTGTTGTGTGTGTGTGTGTGTCGTGTGTGTGTATAGTGTGTCATGTGTGTGTGTGTGTGTGTGTGTGTGTGTGTGTGTCGTGTGTGTCTGTGTGTGTGTCGTGTGTGTGTATAGTGTGTCGTGTGTCGTGTGTGTCTGTGTGTGTGTCGTGTGTGTGTATAGTGTGTCGTGTGTGTATAGTGTGTCGTGTGTGTGTGTCGTGTGTGTGTGTGTGTGTGTGTGTGTGTGTAGTGTGTATGTGTGTGTGTGTGTGTGTGTGTGTAGTGTGTGTGTGTGTGTGTGTGTGTGTGTGTGTGTGTGTGTGTGTGTGTGTGTGTGTGTGTGTGTGTGCGTCAGAAGGATATCGGTGAAGGCCTGACACGCCTCGGGGCAGAGCTCCTCGTGGTTCAGGACCTTCTTGAGCAGCGGTTGGGGGAGCGGCTCCCGGCTGCAGCTCCACAGACGCTCTCTGCTCCGAGACTTCGACATCATCCTGCCCAGCGTGCTCTTCGGGGGGGGCCTGACACACACGAGACACGACACATGAGACATGACACATGAGACACGACACATGAGACACGACACATGAGACACGACACATAAGACACGAGACACGACACATGAGACACAACGACACATTTATTTATTTATTTATGGGACAGTGCACATTAATCAACATTTACATGTAAATATGCCAGAATTAGCCAGACGGCTATTTTTCATCTGTAGTCCCAGGACAGATGTTGGGTGTCCAACATGTTTTAGGATGATGGGGGAAACCGGAGCACCCGGAGGAAACCCATCCAGACATGGGGAGAACATGCAAACTCCACACAGACCCGGGGATCGAACCCGCAACCTTCTTGCTGTGAGGCCTGAGTGTTGCCACTCAGCCACCGTGCCGCCACGAGACAGGACACACGAGACACGACACATGAGACAAGACACATGAGACACGACGACACATGAGACACGACACATAAGACACGACACATGAGACAAGACACATGAGACACAACGACACACGAGACACGACACATGAGACACGACACATGAGACACGACACATAAGACACAACGACACATGAGACACGACACATGAGACACGACACATGAGACATGACACATGAGACACGACACATGAGACATGACACATGAGACACGACACATGAGACACGACGACACACGAGACACGACACATGAGACACGACACATGAGACACAATGACACATAAGACACGACACATGAGACAAGACACATGAGACACGACGACACATGAGACACAACACATAAGACACAATAACACACGAGACACAACACACGAGACACGACACATGAGACAAGACACATGAGACACGACGACATGAGACACAATGACACATAAGACACGACACATAAGACACGACACATGAGACAAGACACATGAGACACAATGACACATAAGACACGACACATGAGACACAACACATGAGACACAATGACACATAAGACACGACGACATGAGACACAATGACACATAAGACACGACACATAAGACACGACACATGAGACAAGACACATGAGACAAGACACATGAGACGCAACGACACATAAGACACGACACATAAGACACGACACATGAGACAAGACACATGAGACAAGACACATGAGACACAATGACACATAAGACACGACACATGAGACACGACGACACACGAGACACGAGACACGACACATGAGACACAATGACACATAAGACACGACACATGAGACACGAGACACGACACATGAGACACAATGACACATAAGACACGACACATGAGACAAGACACATGAGACACGACACATGAGACACAACACATGAGACACAATGACACATAAGACACGACACATGAGACAAGACACATGAGACACGACACATGAGACACAACACATGAGACGCAACGACACATAAGACACGACACATAAGACACGACACATGAGACAAGACACATGAGACACAATGACACATAAGACACGACACACGTGACACAACACACAAGACATGACACACGAGACACGAGACATGAGACACGACACGAGACATGACACATGAGACAAGACACATGAGACACAACGACGCATGAGACACGACACACGAGACATCACGACACACAACACACACAACACGCGACACATGACAGGACATGCGACACATGAGACACGACGACACACAACACACAACACATGAGACACGATGACACACAACACACACGACACACACAGACACACAACACACACACGACTCAACACACACACAGACACACAACGCACAACACATGAGACACGATGACACACAACACACAACACACACACAGACACACAACACACACACACGACACAACACACACACAGACACACAACGCACAACACATGAGACACGATGACACACAACACACAACACACACACAGACACACAACACACACACACGACACAACACACACACAGACACACAACGCACAACACATGAGACACGATGACACACAACACACAACACACACACAGACACACAACACACACACACGACACAACACACACACAGACACACAACGCACAACACACACGACACACACAGACACACAACACACACACACGACACAACACACACACACAACACACACAGACACACAACACACACACACGACACAACACACACACAACACACACACAGACACAGAACACACACACGACACAACACACACACAGACACACAACACACACACACACAGACACACAACACACACACACGACACAACACACACACACAGACACACAACACACACGACACAACACACACACAGACACACAACACACACACACACAGACACACAACACACACACACGACACAACACACACACACGACACAACACACACACACAGACACACAACACACACGACACAACACACACACAGACACACAACACACACACACACAGACACACAACACACACACACGACACAACACACACACACAGACACACAACACACACGACACAACACACACACAGACACACAACACACACACACGACACAACACACACACAACACACACACAGACACAGAACACACACACGACACAACACACACACAGACACACAACACACACACACACAGACACACAACACACACACACGACACAACACACACACACAGACACACAACACACACGACACAACACACACACAGACACACAACACACACACACACAGACACACAACACACACACACGACACAACACACACACACGACACAACACACACACACAAACACACAACACACACGACACAACACACACACAGACACACAACACACACACACACAGACACACAACACACACACACGACACAACACACACACACAGACACACAACACACACGACACAACACACACACAGACACACAACACATGAGGCACGATGACACACAACACACACACCACACACGACACAACACACACGCGACACACACAAACACACAACGCACAACATACACCAGCCACGTTTACATGATGTTTTTTATTTCTGCATTAAACAGTTCTGAATTCAAATCTTCCTCCTGGAGTTTCCATGGAAATAATAATAGTGAATTGAGGTTTCCATGGAAACAGGTTAAATGGTCTTTATTTAATAGTTCTCAGCGTCTGGGGGTGGGGAAGGTGCTGATTGGACAGCGACACAAACCCACACTTCAGCTGCTCCGGCTTTTCTGTCGTCTCGGTTTGACGTTTCGCCGCCGACACAAACACGATCAGAACTTTTTCCGCAGTGGTTCTGATGATAATGAAGCAGCAGCTGGAGAATTCTGTCCTCACAAAACGAGTCTGTTTCAGTCTTCAGTAATTTGCTTTTGATTCATATTTTATAGAATAACACAGACTTTCTGCAGCCTGAGATCGTTTCTCTTCTCTAGTTTTGTGGAGTTTGTCTCCGTCAGCTGAGCGGAAATGACGTCCTATAATTACCACAGAAATAATAATGAAGAATTTTAGAAATAAATTCGCACCATAGACTCGATTGTCGACTCCAGCAGCGGCGAGAGGCTCGAGCCGCCAGAAGCAACAAGTGAAGATCAACTACGGACGGTGAAGAAGAGAAAATGAAAGTGTTGAAAGAAAATGGTTCAGGAATATATTTTTTAGCGTTTTCAAAAAATATAATTCACTGGTAAATAAATGGGATCAGAAACGACATCGGCGATCGAGTCTTTTGGGCTTTGGCCTGTGGGAAATCAGCAGAGGGAAGTGTGAGGTGCTTATGAAGATGTTTTCTAACGTTTCCAGACACTAATGAGTGAACCAGAGCGTTTGGTTTGTTAGACTCGTGGCTGTTGTCAGATGGGTTAAAGTGGAGTTAAGCTTCTTCAGTGTGAAGCAAATCACTACACTAGTTCAGAACTTGCCCCCATCACTGCACTAGTTCAGAACTTGCCCCCATCACTCCACTAGTTCAGAACTTGCCCCCATCACTCCACTAGTTCAGAACTTGCCCCCATCACTTCACTAGTAGGAAACTCTGATCTGTGCCGTTTTTTGGTTCCTGACAGAATTCCACCTCTTCCAGCACCGGACTTCGGAGCTTCAGACGGGCCTGAGGTCAACTTTAAAAAGTAAAAACCGTCAGAACTCGGGCAGTTTGTCAGGAATCGGTCCAGACGGACGCAGACGAAGCCGAACTTTGTGTGTCGGCGACGGTTCCCGACATCGAGGATTTAAAGCCGGAACAAAGAGAACGTTTGGTGACTTTTATCAGAGACGTTCTTGCGCTTCTACCTACGGGATTTGCGGTTGTGTCGGGATCACTCTGACCCCACTGAGCGTCCGGAGCTTTGCAGACGTCACCACCAACCGGCAGCGACTGGTTCAATAAAAAAAGTCCCCGCCGACAAATAAATCTGTGCTCACGGATCTTAACGAGGGCTAAAAGTTGAGACCAAACCCGTTCCTCTTGTTCTAAAGCAGGTCCAGGGCCCTCAGACCCGGGTGAGATCACTGGATTGTGTAAAGTGTGGAGCACCTGAAGTAGTCGTAGGAGAAGTGCTCCAGGGTGTGAACCTGGGCTCTGTCCTCGAGCTCCGGAGGATCCAGACGGGACAGAGACACGGACTCAGTCTGATCCGGACTGAGGGACACCAGAGCCTGGAGGAGAGAAGAGACTGAACCAGGACTGAACCAGGACTGAACCAGGTCTGAACCAGGTCTGAACCAGGACTGAACCAGGTCTGAACCAGGACTGAACCAGGACTAAACCAGGTCTGAACCAGGACTGAACCAGGACTGAACCAGGACTGAACCAGGACTGAACCAGGACTGAACCAGGACTGAACCAGGTCTAAACCAGGTCTGAACCAGGTCTAAACCAGGTCTGAACCAGGTCTAAACCAGGTCTGAACCAGGTCTAAACCAGGTCTGAACCAGGTCTGAACCAGGACTGAACCAGGACTGAACCAGGACTGAACCAGGTCTGAACCAGGACTGAACCAGGTCTGAACCAGGACTGAACCAGGTCTAAACCAGGTCTGAACCAGGTCTAAACCAGGTCTGAACCAGGTCTGAACCAGGACTGAACCAGGACTGAACCAGGACTGAACCAGGACTGAACCAGGACTGAACCAGGTCTGAACCAGGACTGAACCAGGTCTGAACCAGGACTGAACCAGGTCTAAACCAGGTCTGAACCAGGTCTAAACCAGGTCTGAACCAGGTCTAAACCAGGTCTGAACCAGGTCTGAACCAGGACTGAACCAGGACTGAACCAGGACTGAACCAGGTCTGAACCAGGACTGAACCAGGTCTGAACCAGGACTGAACCAGGTCTGAACCAGGTCTGAACCAGGACTGAACCAGGACTAAACCAGGACTGAACCAGGACTGAACCAGGACTGAACCAGGTCTGAACCAGGTCTGAACCAGGACTAAACCAGGACTGAACCAGGTCTGAACCAGGACTGAACCAGGTCTGAACCAGGTCTGAACCAGGTCTGAACCAGGACTGAACCAGGACTAAACCAGGACTGAACCAGGACTGAACCAGGACTGAACCAGGACTGAACCAGGTCTGAACCAGGACTAAACCAGGACTGAACCAGGACTGAACCAGGACTGAACCAGGTCTGAACCAGGACTAAACCAGGACTGAACCAGATCTAAACCAGGTCTGAACCAGGTCTGAACCAGGACTGAACCAGGACTGAACCAGGACTGAACCAGGTCTAAACCAGGACTGAACCAGGTCTAAACCAGGTCTGAACAAGGTCTGAACCAGGTCTAAACCAGGTCTGAACCAGGACTGAACAAGGTCTGAACCAGGACTGAACCAGGTCTGAACCAGGTCTAAACCAGGTCTGAACCAGGTCTAAACCAGGTCTAAACCAGGACTAAACCAGGACTAAACCAGGTCTGAACCAGGACTAAACCGGGACTAAACCACGTCTGAACCAGGTCTGAACCAGGACTAAACCAGGACTAAACCGGGACTAAACCAGGACTAAACCGGGACTAAACCAGGTCTAAACCAGGACTAAACCCAGACTGACCACGATGTCGTAGGGCGGGCGTGTGACGGTGGGCAGCAGGTAAACACAGTCCGTGGGGAAGTCTCCGTGGAGTCGGGTCCGTTCGTTTTGCCCGTGGGCCCAGCAGGAGGTCAGGGCCCCGCCGGAGGTCAGGGCCCCGCCGGAGGTCAGGGCCCCGCCGGAGGTCAGGGCCCCGCCGGAGGTCAGGGCCCCGCCGGAGGTCAGGCCGCTCTCCCGCTCGTCCAGGAGGATAAGGTCGCCCTTCCGGAAGGACAGGAACGCCCCGTCTGCTGCACACAGGGGGCGCTGTTACTAACCAGGACTAAACCAGGACTAAACCAGGACTAAACCAGGACTAAACCAGGACTAGACCAGTACTAAACCAGGACTAAACCAGGACTAGACCAGGACTAAACCAGGACTAGACCAGGACTAAACCAGGACTGAACCAGGACTAAACCAGGACTGAACCAGGACTAAACCAGGACTGAACCAGGACTGAACCAGGTCTAAACCAGGACTGAACCAGGTCTGAACCAGGACTGAACCAGGACTGAACCAGGACTGAACCAGGTCTGAACCAGGTCTGAACCAGGACTGAACCAGGACTAAACCAGGTCTAAACCAGGTCTAAACCAGGACTAAACCGGGAGTAAACCAGGACTGAACCAGGACTAAACCAGGTCCGAACCAGGTCTAAACCAGGTCTAAACCAGGTCTAAACCAGGTCTAAACCAGGTTTAAACCAGGACTAAACCAGGTATAAACCAGGACTAAACCAGGTCTAAACCAGGACTGAACCTGGACTAAACCAGGTTTAAACCAGGTCTAAACCAGGTCTAAACCAGGTTTGAACCAGGTCTAAACCAGGTCTAAACCAGGTCTAAACCAGGTTTAAACCAGGACTAAACCAGGTATAAACCAGGACTAAACCAGGTCTAAACCAGGACTGAAACAGGACTAAACCAGGACTAAACCAGGATTAAACCAGGACTAAACCAGGACTAAACCAGATCTAAACCTGGTCTAAACCAGGTCTAAACCAGGTCTAAACCAGGACTGAACCATGACTAAACCAGGACTAAACCAGGACTAAACCAGGACTAAACCAGGTTTAAACCAGGTCTAAACCACGTTTAAACCAGGTCTAAACCAGGTCTAAACCAGGTTTAAACCAGGTCTAAACCAGATCTAAACCAGGTCTAAACCAGGTCTAAACCAGGTCTAAAACAGGTCTAAACCAGGTCTAAAACAGGTCTAAACCAGGTCTAAACCAGGTCTAAACCAGGTGTAAACCAGGTCTAAACCAGGTCTAAACCAGGTCTAAACCAGGTCTAAACCAGGACTCTTTTGTTCATTCACTGCACGTTGCTGATGAAAATAAATGAACACTTCCATTTTTGAAGCACTCCGAGTTCACGGTGGGTTTTTTTTGGCTCTAACTCTTGCCCAGCGCTGCACACGTGGAGCGCCCCCTGCAGGAACCTCACCGGGGTTGGAGCAGTCCGTCAGCGCCACCACGTACTTGGACCTCCTCCTCAGCCCGTCAAGGAAGCAGACGACCAGCTCGCGGATGTCCTCGGCGTTGTTGGAGGTGAAGGTGTATTCGTCGCCTTTGATCGTGGCCAGGGTGAAGCTCTGGCCCTGCAGTTTCCCTCCTCTGCACAGGGGGCAGCGCCGAGTAAACACGCGAGCAGACACAGCCACTAAAGCCTCCACAAGCATCGTTTTAGGAGCAGGAGTTTATTTCTTAGACTGCAGAGTCCGTATGTCGTTCATTGGTTTTTCAAAATAAAACCCAAAATAAGAAAACGAAAAACAACTGTTTTTTTTTCATTATTTGTCTCCAAAACCAAAATGAAAAAAAAAAAAAACAGAATGATTCGTTGTTTGTTTTTTGTTTTTTTTTCAGTTTTCGATTTTGTGTTTAAATGAATAATGGAAAAACAGACTAAACCAGGTCTAAGCCAGGACTAAACCAGGTCTAAACAAGGAATAAACCAGGACTAAACCAGGACTAAACCAGGTCTAAACAAGGAATAAACCAGGACTAAACCAGGACTAAACCAGGTCTAAACCAGGTCTAAACCAAGTCTAAGTCAGGACTAAACCAGGTCTAAACAAGGACTAAACCAGGTCTAAACCAGGACTAATCTGGTACTTGATGGAGAGTGAACCAGAGTCTATGGAGCAGGGTATCCGCAAAGTTTAGACCTGGTTTAGACCTGGTTTAGACCTGGTTTAGTCCTGGTTTAGACCTGGTTTAGTCCTTGTTTAGTCCTGGTTTAGTCCTGGTTTAGTCCTGGTTTAGACCTGGTTTAGTCCTGGTTTAGTCCTGGTTTAGACCTGGTTTAGTCCTGGTTTAGACCTGGTTTAGTCCTTGTTTAGTCCTGGTTTAGTCCTGGTTTAGTCCTGGTTTAGACCTGGTTTAGACCTGGTTTAGTCCTGGTTTAGACCTGGTTTAGTCCTTGTTTAGTCCTGGTTTAGTCCTGGTTTAGTCCTGGTTTAGTCCTGGTTTAGACCTGGTTTAGACCTGGTTTAGTCCTGGTTTAGACCTGGTTTAGTCCTGGTTTAGTCCTGGTTTAGTCCTGGTTTAGTCCTGGTTTAGACCTGGTTTAGACCTGGTTTAGTCCTGGTTTAGACCTGGTTTAGTCCTGGTTTAGTCCTGGTGTAGTCCTGGTTTAGACCTGGTTTAGACCTGGTTTAGACCTGGTTTAGTCCTGGTTTAGTCCTGGTTTAGTCCTGGTTTAGTCCTGGTTTAGACCTGGTTTAGACCTGGTTTAGTCCTGGTTTAGACCTGGTTTAGTCCTGGTTTAGTCCTTGTTTAGTCCTGGTTTAGTCCTGGTTTAGTCCTGGTTTAGTCCTGGTTTAGTCCTGGTTTAGTCCTGGTTTAGACCTGGTTTAGACCTGGTTTAGTCCTGGTTTAGACCTGGTTTAGTCCTGGTTTAGTCCTTGTTTAGTCCTGGTTTAGACCTGGTTTAGTCCTGGTTTAGTCCTTGTTTAGTCCTGGTTTAGTCCTGGTTTAGACCTGGTTTAGTCCTGGTTTAGACCTGGTTTAGTCCTGGTTTAGTCCTGGTTTAGACCTGGTTTAGACCTGGTTTAGTCCTGGTTTAGTCCTGGTTTAGTCCTGGTTTAGACCTGGTTTAGACCTGGTTTAGTCCTGGTTTAGTCCTGGTTTAGTCCTGGTTTAGTCCTGGTTTAGACCTGGTTTAGACCTGGTTTAGTCCTGGTTTAGACCTGGTTTAGTCCTGGTTTAGTCCTTGTTTAGTCCTGGTTTAGTCCTGGTTTAGTCCTGGTTTAGTCCTGGTTTAGTCCTGGTTTAGTCCTGGTTTAGTCCTGGTTTAGACCTGGTTTAGACCTGGTTTAGTCCTGGTTTAGACCTGGTTTAGTCCTGGTTTAGTCCTTGTTTAGTCCTGGTTTAGACCTGGTTTAGTCCTGGTTTAGTCCTTGTTTAGTCCTGGTTTAGTCCTGGTTTAGACCTGGTTTAGTCCTGGTTTAGACCTGGTTTAGTCCTGGTTTAGTCCTGGTTTAGACCTGGTTTAGACCTGGTTTAGTCCTGGTTTAGTCCTGGTTTAGTCCTGGTTTAGACCTGGTTTAGACCTGGTTTAGTCCTGGTTTAGACCTGGTTTAGTCCTGGTTTAGTCCTGGTTTAGTCCTGGTTTAGTCCTGGCTTAGACCTGGTTTAGTCCTGGTCCAGTCCTGATCTGTGGTCCTCTAATGACCCTCCGTATGCAGACGTTCCACTCTGAACATCTGGAGTTTGTTTTCATTTTTCATTTCAACACAAAAACTGAGAAAACTAAACTTTTTTAAAAAAAAATTTCATTTTGGTTTTGGAGACAAATAATGAAGAAAAGATTTGTTTTTTTTTAGGTTTCCTATTTTTTATTTTAGTTTGGAAAATGAATGAATAAATGATTTTACAGATTCTACAGCCCCGTGGATCAGGAGCGAAAGGGTTCAGGCTGAAGTAAAAGTCCAAACCCTGTTAAACACTGACAGAATTTCTAGAACAAAAAGCAGCGCGTCAACAAGTTTGTGACTTACTGTATATAAAAGAGACAAAATAAAACCAAATGAATGAATAATCCATTCAAAACAAAACACTTTACACTCTTTTCTTTCTTTCTACCCATTTTTTCCATGAGGAGTGAGATGCTATTGGCCTATAAAAAGCGTCCCCTCTCTGTGCTCATCCCCCATCTGACTCCTCCCACCTGACTCCTCCCACCTGACTCCTCCCACCTGACTCCTCCCACCGGACTCCTCCCACCTGGCCACAGTGTTCTTACGGACTCCACCCACCCAGAGATCGTGGCTTAAACCAGGGCTTCTTAACCTTTTCCATCCCAACACCCAACTTTTTCTGTGCACAGTGACCCAGGCCCCACTCTCATGTTAAAACAAAAACATATTTTTGCCGGGGGCGCGTTTCCCCTTTTTGTTTCTGTGGAGTGTGTCTGTGTGTTCAGCCTCATCCAAAGTCATATTCAGTTCTATCACTGGACAAAAGGATTTGAATTAATGTGTTTTTCAGCTCGTCCAAGCTGCGTCTTCAGTGATCAGACGCGGGGAGATACTGTCTCATATCTGCACTGAAACTCCTCTGGAACTAACACACTCTTGTTTACAGTTTGTGAGCCTGGAGTGTGGAACTGAGTGTGGACCGGGCCTGATCAACAGAATCCTTCAGGTCCCTGCTGCACCTATAAAGACGAGGACACAGGAGTCTGAACTATAACACGAACATCATCTATAAAGACGAGGACACAGGAGCCTGAACTATAACACGAACATCATCTATAAAGACGAGGACACAGGAGCCTGAACTATAACACGAACATCATCTATAAAGACGAGGACACAGGAGCCTGAACTATAACACGAACATCATCTATAAAGACGAGGACACAGGAGCCTGAACTATAACACGAACATCATCTATAAAGACGAGGACACAGGAGCCTGAACTATAACACGAACATCATCTATAAAGACGAGGACACAGGAGCCTGAACTATAACACGAACATCATCTATAAAGACGAGGACACAGGAGCCTCGAACTATAACATGAACATCATCTATAAAGACGAGGACACAGGAGCCTGAACTATAACACGAACATCATCTATAAAGACGAGGACACAGGAGTCTGAACTATAACACGAACATCATCTATAAAGACGAGGACACAGGAGCCTCGAACTATAACATGAACATCATCTATAAAGACGAGGACACAGGAGCCTGAACTATAACACGAACATCATCTATAAAGACGAGGACACAGGAGCCTGAACTATAACACGAACATCATCTATAAAGACGAGGACACAGGAGCCTGAACTATAACACGAACATCATCTATAAAGACGAGGACACAGGAGCCTGAACTATAACACGAACATCATCTATAAAGACGAGGACACAGGAGCCTGAACTATAACACGAACATCATCTATAAAGACGAGGACACAGGAGCCTGAACTATAACACGAACATCATCTATAAAGACGAGGACACAGGAGCCTGAACTATAACACTAACATCATCTATAAAGACGAGGACACAGGAGCCTGAACTATAACACGAACATCATCTATAAAGACGAGGACACAGGAGCCTGAACTATAACACGAACATCATCTATAAAGACGAGGACACAGGAGCCTGAACTATAACACGAACATCATCTATAAAGACGAGGACACAGGAGTCTGAACTATAACACGAACATCATCTATAAAGACGAGGACACAGGAGCCTGAACTATAACACGAACATCATCTATAAAGACGAGGACACAGGAGCCTGAACTATAACACGAACATCATCTATAAAGACGAGGACACAGGAGCCTCGAACTATAACATGAACATCATCTATAAAGACGAGGACACAGGAGCCTGAACTATAACACGAACATCATCTATAAAGACGAGGACACAGGAGCCTGAACTATAACACGAACATCATCTATAAAGACGAGGACACAGGAGCCTCGAACTATAACACGAACATCATCTATAAAGACGAGGACACAGGAGCCTCGAACTATAACACGAACATCATCTATAAAGACGAGGACACAGGAGCCTGAACTATAACACGAACATCATCTATAAAGACGAGGACACAGGAGTCTGAACTATAACACGAACATCATCTATAAAGACGAGGACACAGGAGCCTGAACTATAACACGAACATCATCTATAAAGACGAGGACACAGGAGCCTGAACTATAACACGAACATCATCTATAAAGACGAGGACACAGGAGCCTGAACTATAACACGAACATCATCTATAAAGACGAGGACACAGGAGCCTGAACTATAACATGAACATCATCTATAAAGACGAGGACACAGGAGCCTGAACTATAACACGAACATCATCTATAAAGACGAGGACACAGGAGCCTGAACTATAACACGAACATCATCTATAAAGACGAGGACACAGGAGCCTGAACTATAACACGAACATCATCTATAAAGACGAGGACACAGGAGCCTCGAACTATAACACGAACATCATCTATAAAGACGAGGACACAGGAGCCTCGAACTATAACACGAACATCATCTATAAAGACGAGGACACAGGAGCCTGAACTATAACACGAACATCATCTATAAAGACGAGGACACAGGAGTCTGAACTATAACACGAACATCATCTATAAAGACGAGGACACAGGAGCCTGAACTATAACACGAACATCATCTATAAAGACGAGGACACAGGAGCCTGAACTATAACACGAACATCATCTATAAAGACGAGGACACAGGAGTCTGAACTATAACACTAACATCATCTATAAAGACGAGGACACAGGAGTCTGAACTATAACACGAACATCATCTATAAAGACGAGGACACAGGAGCCTGAACTATAACACGAACATCATCTATAAAGACGAGGACACAGGAGCCTGAACTATAACACGAACATCATCTATAAAGACGAGGACACAGGAGCCTGAACTATAACATGAACATCATCTATAAAGACGAGGACACAGGAGCCTGAACTATAACACGAACATCATCTATAAAGACGAGGACACAGGAGCCTGAACTATAACACGAACATCATCTATAAAGACGAGGACACAGGAGCCTGAACTATAACATGAACATCATCTATAAAGACGAGGACACAGGAGTCTGAACTATAACACGAACATCATCTATAAAGACGAGGACACAGGAGCCTGAACTATAACACGAACATCATCTATAAAGACGAGGACACAGGAGCCTGAACTATAACACGAACATCATCTATAAAAACGAGGACACAGGAGCCTGAACTATAACACGAACATCATCTATAAAGACGAGGACACAGGAGCCTCGAACTATAACACGAACATCATCTATAAAGACGAGGACACAGGAGCCTGAACTATAACACGAACATCATCTATAAAGACGAGGACACAGGAGCCTGAACTATAACAGGAACATCATCTATAAAGACGAGGACACAGGAGCCTGAACTATAACATGAACATCATCTATAAAGACGAGGACACAGGAGTCTGAACTATAACACGAACATCATCTATAAAGACGAGGACACAGGAGCCTGAACTATAACACGAACATCATCTATAAAGACGAGGACACAGGAGCCTGAACTATAACATGAACATCATCTATAAAGACGAGGACACAGGAGCCTGAACTATAACACGAACATCATCTATAAAGACGAGGACACAGGAGTCTGAACTATAACACGAACATCATCTATAAAGACGAGGACACAGGAGCCTGAACTATAACACGAACATCATCTATAAAGACGAGGACACAAGAGCCTGAACTATAACATGAACATCATCTATAAAGACGAGGACACAGGAGTCTGAACTATAACAGGAACATCATCTATAAAGACGAGGACACAGGAGCCTCGAACTATAACATGAACATCATCTATAAAGACGAGGACACAGGAGTCTGAACTATAACACGAACATCATCTATAAAGACGAGGACACAGGAGCCTCGAACTATAACACGAACATCATCTATAAAGACGAGGACACAGGAGCCTGAACTATAACACGAACATCATCTATAAAGACGAGGACACAGGAGTCTGAACTATAACACGAACATCATCTATAAAGACGAGGACACAGGAGCCTGAACTATAACACGAACATCATCTATAAAGACGAGGACACAGGAGCCTCGAACTATAACACGAACATCATCTATAAAGACGAGGACACAGGAGTCTGAACTATAACACGAACATCATCTATAAAGACGAGGACACAGGAGCCTCGAACTATAACATGAACATCATCTATAAAGACGAGGACACAGGAGTCTGAACTATAACACGAACATCATCTATAAAGACGAGGACACAGGAGTCTGAACTATAACACGAACATCATCTATAAAGACGAGGACACAGGCTCGTGACGCAGGTGAGAGCAGCAGAATACACTGGGACACAGGCTGCGCGTGTCGCTGGAGTCGCTTTGGAGACACGACTAAACCGTTTGCTCTCCTATGTCGGCGACTGACGGCGAGGGTGCGATTTGTACACGGTTTGGTAGTGGTTTCTGTGGCGTGGGGGGTGTGAAATATTTTCTTCTTCCTCCAGGGGCGTGACAGAAAATAACTGAGAAGCACCGGTTTAACTTAAAGAAGTCGTTCTTTCTGCTCCTCCTTCCCCCGGGCCCCAGGTGTGGTCAGGTGCCACTCACCTGCTGCTGGACACTGCAGTGATCTCAGGGAAGGACAGCTCCAGAAGCACCTGCTCCTGCTCGTCCACGAAGTACACGCCCGTCCAGTTCACCGCCACGATCACGTCGTTTTTGGGCAGACTGGGCCCTGCAGCACACGGCGTGTACAGCCAGTCAGAACACCTCGACTACTACGTTTTACACACACACAGAGGACAGCAAATATACGTACAGAAGAAATATGGAATTATGCAGCAAAGAAAAAAAGTTTGCTCGAATTTTTCCAACAAATACACATTTAGTTCAAATATATCCCTAAAATACCAAACAAGAGCCGGGTTGCAATTAACCGCCAGGTGCAGGTGTAAATTTTGATGGGCATTCGATTACATTTTCTTAATCGATCGTCGGGAAAATTAACGATCAATTTTCGATTAATCGTCAACATTTTATATTTAAAAGATCATCACTATTATTCCTGATACTAATCTGCATAAATAAACTGAACTTTACACCATATAAACATCAGCACCAGAGCCTCATCAGTGTGAGATCAGAATGTGTTTATGCAGCTTTAAACTTTTGTTTACGTCTCACGGAAATGAAACACGGCTCATTTGCATAAAGTGTAAGAGCTGAAAAAAGCAGCTCTGTCCTTGTGCTGCTGCTTCAGCTTCTGTGGGACTAAAGGACTCGACTCAGTGAATATGAGTGTTCTCTCTGTGACTCGGTGAATATGAGTGTTCTCTCTGTGACTCAGTGAATATGAGTGTTCTCTCTGTGACTCGGTGAATATGAGTGTTCTCTCTGTGACTCAGTGAATATGAGTGTTCTCTCTGTGACTCGGTGAATATGAGTGTTCTCCCTGTGACTCAGTGAATATGAGTGTTCTCTCTGTGACTCAGTGAATATGAGTGTTCTCTCTGTGACTCAGTGAATATGAGTGTTCTCTCTGCGACTCGGTGAATATGAGTGTTCTCTCTGTGACTCAGTGAATATGAGTGTTCTCCCTGTGACTCAGTGAATATGAGTGTTCTCTCTGTGACTCAGTGAATATGAGTGTTCTCTCTGTGACTCAGTGAATATGAGTGTTCTCTCTGTGACTCAGTGAATATGAGTGTTCTCTCTGTGACTCAGTGAATATGAGTGTTCTCTCTGTGACTCAGTGAATATGAGTGTTCTCTCTGTGACTCAGTGAAAATGAGTGTTCTCTCTGTGACTCAGTGAATATGAGTGTTCTCTCTGTGACTCAGTGAATATGAGTGTTCTCTCTGTGACTCAGTGAATATGAGTGTTCTCTCTGTGACTCAGTGAATATGAGTGTTCTCCCTGTGACTCAGTGAATATGAGTGTTCTCCCTGTGACTCAGTGAATATGAGTGTTCTCTCTGTGACTCAGTGAAAATGAGTGTTCTCTATGTGACTCAGTGAATATGAGTGTTCTCTCTGTGACTCAGTGAATATGAGTGTTCTCTCTGTGACAGAGGATGTTCTGCTGATGCCGAGTCTGTTCTGTGCGTATGTCGCGTTGCAGATGCTGCGTAAACATGTGAAACCGGGACACTCAAAAACCCGATCATACCCGGGACACTGATGTGCAGGGAAACGCACTCTGAGGAATATAGGGATCTCCAAGGAGCCAGAGCCGAGACGTGGGACTGTGAGGCTCCAGAGTTTGTGCTCAGACCTCGACTCCTCAGGCTACGTTACACAGACACCGACATTCAGTTTGGCCATTAAAATGAACCTGATCCACCAAATTCTGAAAAATCAATTATCGATTAGTCGACTAATCCTGCCCGTCCCTTTATTTTGATAAATAACCGCCGATTCCAAATAAATGCCGAGTATAATATATTTATTTTCCTGCAGCCGGGCAGAACTCTGGGAGTTATTATTCCAGAGAGGTGCAGGGAACATCCCGGTGGGTCATACTGGGTGAAAGAATACCATAGAGAGACAGAGTACCATATAGAGTACCATATTTTCCAAGTTTTGGTCTCAAATAAACACCTGGTCTGTGAAGTGACTGAAACAAATAAACACCCCGGCGACTATTTTTATTATTATTTTAGGGTTGACACAAAAATGCATACAGGGCTTTAACTTGTTGAGATTTGGAGTAACGGAGACGCGTTTAAGGACACAGGGAGACGCCAAACCCAAAAGTCGTCAGTTTTCCCCCCGTTTCCGCCGCCTCAGACACGGAGGCTGAAGTGTGTGTCTGACCTGAGAACTTGAAGGCCTCGTAGAATCGCGAGAAGAGCAACGGCCACTTAATACGAGCGAAGTCCACCACGTCCTCCTTCACCCTCTGAGCGCTGCTCCTCCGCCGGCTCTGCACCGCCTGCACACGGACACAAGGGGGCGCACAGACTCTCACCGTGACACTGCGCAGCTCACGTCCTCGACTGCAGGCTCTGCTCTGTCTGAAGCTCTGGTACTTAAAGCTGCACTGTGCAACTTTTTGGTTGGGGCACCGTCTCCTGCTTGTTTCTACGGATACGTCACTGCTCTGTCTGAGATGTTCCACAGTGTGACATTAAACAGCTCTACTTTACATTTACTCAATCACAGATGGTTTTGCAATTCAAAAATACTGAGAAAAACAGACGTTCTGACTGTGAGCGGCGTCGCCTCGGAACACAGACCTGACCTGGAACTCGGTCTGGTTTGGTCTCCGTGAAGATAGAAAGGTTTAATGCCGTACTGCGGGACATTCCAGACTGAGCAATAACATCTCGTCTGACAAACCCTTCATCTGAAAAGCTACACAGTGCACCTTTCCGTTCCGTCTTTTGTGCTTTTGCTTGAATGTCCAGACGACCTTAAAAACCGTCTCGTCGGCGTTCGCTGAAGTGTGCTCCGCGTCACCACGGTAACTGCTGAACATTCTGCCGTGCACACGCATGTACGGTACCTTCTTGTGGGCGGCGGTGACCAGCTGGAGCCACCTCTCGGGGCTCTTGGCGGGGGAGATGTCTCTGTCCGGGATGTAGGAGGGGATGAGGCCGAGCAGCCGGTCCTGGAGCAGCTCTGGGCCGTAGTCCACGAAGTACTGCTGCGACGCCAACTCCGCCAGCTCCTCCTCCTGACGCCGGGGGAACGTTATTTATGCAGCGCTTTTCACAGACATGTCCCCAAGGACGCTTCACAGAGCTTATTATCAGTTTATCATCAGAGTTTATCATCAGAGTTTATCATCAGAGTTTATCATCAGAGTTTATTATCAGAGTTTATTATCAGAGTTTATTATCAGAGTTTATCATCAGAGTTTATCATCAGAGTTTATTATCAGAGTTTATCATCAGAGTTTATCATCAGAGTTTATCATCAGAGTTTATTATCAGAGTTTATTATCAGAGTTTATCATCAGAGTTTATTATCAGAGTTTATCATCAGAGTTTATTATCAGAGTTTATTATCAGAGTTTATTATCAGAGTTTATTATCAGAGTTTATCATCAGAGTTTATTATCAGAGTTTATTATCAGAGTTTATTATCAGAGTTTATTATCAGAGTTTATTATCAGAGTTTATTATCAGAGTTTATTATCAGAGTTTATCATCAGAGTTTATTATCAGAGTTTATTATCAGAGTTTATTATCAGAGTTTATTATCAGAGTTTATTATCAGAGTTTATTATCAGAGTTTATCATCAGAGTTTATTATCAGAGTTTATTATCAGAGTTTATCATCAGAGTTTATCATCAGAGTTTATCATCAGAGTTTATCATCAGAGTTTATTATCAGAGTTTATTATCAGAGTTTATCATCAGAGTTTATCATCAGAGTTTATTATCAGAGTTTATTATCAGAGTTTATTATCAGAGTTTATTATCAGAGTTTATTATCAGAGTTTATTATCAGAGTTTATCATCAGAGTTTATCATCAGAGTTTATTATCAGAGTTTATTATCAGAGTTTATTATCAGAGTTTATTATCAGAGTTTATTATCAGAGTTTATTATCAGAGTTTATCATCAGAGTTTATTATCAGAGTTTATTATCAGAGTTTATTATCAGAGTTTATCATCAGAGTTTATCATCAGAGTTTATCATCAGAGTTTATTATCAGAGTTTATTATCAGAGTTTATTATCAGAGTTTATTATCAGAGTTTATCATCAGAGTTTATCATCAGAGTTTATCATCAGAGTTTATCATCAGAGTTTATTATCAGAGTTTATCATCAGAGTTTATTATCAGAGTTTATTATCAGAGTTTATTATCAGAGTTTATTATCAGAGTTTATTATCAGAGTTTATTATCAGAGTTTATCATCAGAGTTTATCATCAGAGTTTATTATCAGAGTTTATTATCAGAGTTTATTATCAGAGTTTATCATCAGAGTTTATTATCAGAGTTTATTATCAGAGTTTATTATCAGAGTTTATCATCAGAGTTTATCATCAGAGTTTATCATCAGAGTTTATCATCAGAGTTTATTATCAGAGTTTATTATCAGAGTTTATTATCAGAGTTTATCATCAGAGTTTATCATCAGAGTTTATCATCAGAGTTTATTATCAGAGTTTATCATCAGAGTTTATTATCAGAGTTTATTATCAGAGTTTATCATCAGAGTTTATTATCAGAGTTTATTATCAGAGTTTATCATCAGAGTTTATTATCAGAGTTTATTATCAGAGTTTATTATCAGAGTTTATCATCAGAGTTTATTATCAGAGTTTATTATCAGAGTTTATTATCAGAGTTTATTATCAGAGTTTATTATCAGAGTTTATTATCAGAGTTTATCATCAGAGTTTATTATCAGAGTTTATCATCAGAGTTTATTATCAGAGTTTATCATCAGAGTTTATCATCAGAGTTTATCATCAGAGTTTATTATCAGAGTTTATTATCAGAGTTTATCATCAGAGTTTATCATCAGAGTTTATTATCAGAGTTTATCATCAGAGTTTATTATCAGAGTTTATCATCAGAGTTTATTATCAGAGTTTATTATCAGAGTTTATTATCAGAGTTTATCATCAGAGTTTATCATCAGAGTTTATCATCAGAGTTTATTATCAGAGTTTATTATCAGAGTTTATTATCAGAGTTTATTATCAGAGTTTATCATCAGAGTTTATTATCAGAGTTTATCATCAGAGTTTATTATCAGAGTTTATTATCAGAGTTTATTATCAGAGTTTATTATCAGAGTTTATCATCAGAGTTTATTATCAGAGTTTATTATCAGAGTTTATTATCAGAGTTTATCATCAGAGTTTATCATCAGAGTTTATTATCAGAGTTTATTATCAGAGTTTATTATCAGAGTTTATTATCAGAGTTTATTATCAGAGTTTATCATCAGAGTTTATTATCAGAGTTTATTATCAGAGTTTATTATCAGAGTTTATCATCAGAGTTTATCATCAGAGTTTATTATCAGAGTTTATTATCAGAGTTTATTATCAGAGTTTATCATCAGAGTTTATTATCAGAGTTTATTATCAGAGTTTATCATCAGAGTTTATTATCAGAGTTTATCATCAGAGTTTATTATCAGAGTTTATTATCAGAGTTTATCATCAGAGTTTATTATCAGAGTTTATTATCAGAGTTTATCATCAGAGTTTATCATCAGAGTTTATTATCAGAGTTTATTATCAGAGTTTATTATCAGAGTTTATCATCAGAGTTTATCATCAGAGTTTATTATCAGAGTTTATTATCAGAGTTTATCATCAGAGTTTATTATCAGAGTTTATTATCAGAGTTTATTATCAGAGTTTATTATCAGAGTTTATTATCAGAGTTTATCATCAGAGTTTATCATCAGAGTTTATTATCAGAGTTTATCATCAGAGTTTATCATCAGAGTTTATCATCAGAGTTTATTATCAGAGTTTATCATCAGAGTTTATCATCAGAGTTTATTATCAGAGTTTATTATCAGAGTTTATCATCAGAGTTTATTATCAGAGTTTATTATCAGAGTTTATTATCAGAGTTTATCATCAGAGTTTATTATCAGAGTTTATTATCAGAGTTTATTATCAGAGTTTATCATCAGAGTTTATTATCAGAGTTTATTATCAGAGTTTATTATCAGAGTTTATCATCAGAGTTTATCATCAGAGTTTATTATCAGAGTTTATTATCAGAGTTTATTATCAGAGTTTATCATCAGAGTTTATTATCAGAGTTTATTATCAGAGTTTATTATCAGAGTTTATTATCAGAGTTTATTATCAGAGTTTATCATCAGAGTTTATCATCAGAGTTTATTATCAGAGTTTATCATCAGAGTTTATCATCAGAGTTTATCATCAGAGTTTATTATCAGAGTTTATCATCAGAGTTTATCATCAGAGTTTATCATCAGAGTTTATTATCAGAGTTTATTATCAGAGTTTATTATCAGAGTTTATCATCAGAGTTTATTATCAGAGTTTATCATCAGAGTTTATTATCAGAGTTTATTATCAGAGTTTATTATCAGAGTTTATCATCAGAGTTTATCATCAGAGTTTATTATCAGAGTTTATTATCAGAGTTTATTATCAGAGTTTATTATCAGAGTTTATCATCAGAGTTTATTATCAGAGTTTATTATCAGAGTTTATTATCAGAGTTTATCATCAGAGTTTATTATCAGAGTTTATTATCAGAGTTTATTATCAGAGTTTATCATCAGAGTTTATTATCAGAGTTTATTATCAGAGTTTATTATCAGAGTTTATCATCAGAGTTTATTATCAGAGTTTATTATCAGAGTTTATTATCAGAGTTTATTATCAGAGTTTATTATCAGAGTTTATTATCAGAGTTTATCATCAGAGTTTATTATCAGAGTTTATTATCAGAGTTTATTATCAGAGTTTATTATCAGAGTTTATTATCAGAGTTTATTATCAGAGTTTATTATCAGAGTTTATTATCAGAGTTTATCATCAGAGTTTATTATCAGAGTTTATCATCAGAGTTTATTATCAGAGTTTATTATCAGAGTTTATCATCAGAGTTTATTATCAGAGTTTATCATCAGAGTTTATTATCAGAGTTTATTATCAGAGTTTATTATCAGAGTTTATCATCAGAGTTTATTATCAGAGTTTATCATCAGAGTTTATTATCAGAGTTTATTATCAGAGTTTATCATCAGAGTTTATTATCAGAGTTTATTATCAGAGTTTATTATCAGAGTTTATTATCAGAGTTTATTATCAGAGTTTATCATCAGAGTTTATCATCAGAGTTTATTATCAGAGTTTATTATCAGAGTTTATCATCAGAGTTTATCATCAGAGTTTATTATCAGAGTTTATTATCAGAGTTTATTATCAGAGTTTATCATCAGAGTTTATTATCAGAGTTTATTATCAGAGTTTATTATCAGAGTTTATTATCAGAGTTTATTATCAGAGTTTATCATCAGAGTTTATTATCAGAGTTTATTATCAGAGTTTATTATCAGAGTTTATCATCAGAGTTTATCATCAGAGTTTATTATCAGAGTTTATTATCAGAGTTTATTATCAGAGTTTATTATCAGAGTTTATCATCAGAGTTTATTATCAGAGTTTATTATCAGAGTTTATTATCAGAGTTTATCATCAGAGTTTATTATCAGAGTTTATCATCAGAGTTTATTATCAGAGTTTATTATCAGAGTTTATTATCAGAGTTTATTATCAGAGTTTATCATCAGAGTTTATTATCAGAGTTTATTATCAGAGTTTATTATCAGAGTTTATCATCAGAGTTTATTATCAGAGTTTATTATCAGAGTTTATTATCAGAGTTTATTATCAGAGTTTATTATCAGAGTTTATCATCAGAGTTTATTATCAGAGTTTATCATCAGAGTTTATTATCAGAGTTTATTATCAGAGTTTATTATCAGAGTTTATCATCAGAGTTTATTATCAGAGTTTATTATCAGAGTTTATTATCAGAGTTTATTATCAGAGTTTATTATCAGAGTTTATCATCAGAGTTTATTATCAGAGTTTATTATCAGAGTTTATTATCAGAGTTTATTATCAGAGTTTATTATCAGAGTTTATTATCAGAGTTTATTATCAGAGTTTATTATCAGAGTTTATTATCAGAGTTTATCATCAGAGTTTATTATCAGAGTTTATTATCAGAGTTTATCATCAGAGTTTATTATCAGAGTTTATTATCAGAGTTTATTATCAGAGTTTATTATCAGAGTTTATTATCAGAGTTTATCATCAGAGTTTATTATCAGAGTTTATTATCAGAGTTTATCATCAGAGTTTATTATCAGAGTTTATTATCAGAGTTTATTATCAGAGTTTATCATCAGAGTTTATTATCAGAGTTTATTATCAGAGTTTATTATCAGAGTTTATTATCAGAGTTTATTATCAGAGTTTATTATCAGAGTTTATTATCAGAGTTTATTATCAGAGTTTATTATCAGAGTTTATTATCAGAGTTTATTATCAGAGTTTATTATCAGAGTTTATCATCAGAGTTTATTATCAGAGTTTATTATCAGAGTTTATTATCAGAGTTTATTATCAGAGTTTATTATCAGAGTTTATCATCAGAGTTTATCATCAGAGTTTATCATCAGAGTTTATTATCAGAGTTTATCATCAGAGTTTATTATCAGAGTTTATTATCAGAGTTTATTATCAGAGTTTATCATCAGAGTTTATTATCAGAGTTTATTATCAGAGTTTATTATCAGAGTTTATTATCAGAGTTTATTATCAGAGTTTATTATCAGAGTTTATTATCAGAGTTTATTATCAGAGTTTATTATCAGAGTTTATTATCAGAGTTTATCATCAGAGTTTATTATCAGAGTTTATTATCAGAGTTTATTATCAGAGTTTATTATCAGAGTTTATTATCAGAGTTTATTATCAGAGTTTATTATCAGAGTTTATTATCAGAGTTTATCATCAGAGTTTATTATCAGAGTTTATTATCAGAGTTTATTATCAGAGTTTATTATCAGAGTTTATTATCAGAGTTTATTATCAGAGTTTATTATCAGAGTTTATTATCAGAGTTTATTATCAGAGTTTATTATCAGAGTTTATTATCAGAGTTTATCATCAGAGTTTATCATCAGAGTTTATTATCAGAGTTTATTATCAGAGTTTATTATCAGAGTTTATTATCAGAGTTTATTATCAGAGTTTATTATCAGAGTTTATCATCAGAGTTTATTATCAGAGTTTATTATCAGAGTTTATTATCAGAGTTTATCATCAGAGTTTATCATCAGAGTTTATTATCATCAGAGTTTATTATCAGAGTTTATTATCAGAGTTTATTATCAGAGTTTATTATCAGAGTTTATTATCAGAGTTTATTATCAGAGTTTATTATCAGAGTTTATTATCAGAGTTTATTATCAGAGTTTATCATCAGAGTTTATTATCAGAGTTTATTATCAGAGTTTATTATCAGAGTTTATCATCAGAGTTTATCATCAGAGTTTATTATCAGAGTTTATTATCAGAGTTTATTATCAGAGTTTATTATCAGAGTTTATCATCAGAGTTTATCATCAGAGTTTATTATCAGAGTTTATTATCAGAGTTTATTATCAGAGTTTATTATCAGAGTTTATTATCAGAGTTTATTATCAGAGTTTATCATCAGAGTTTATTATCAGAGTTTATTATCAGAGTTTATCATCAGAGTTTATCATCAGAGTTTATTATCAGAGTTTATTATCAGAGTTTATTATCAGAGTTTATTATCAGAGTTTATTATCAGAGTTTATTATCAGAGTTTATTATCAGAGTTTATTATCAGAGTTTATTATCAGAGTTTATTATCAGAGTTTATTATCAGAGTTTATTATCAGAGTTTATTATCAGAGTTTATTATCAGAGTTTATTATCAGAGTTTATTATCAGAGTTTATTATCAGAGTTTATTATCAGAGTTTATCATCAGAGTTTATTATCAGAGTTTATTATCAGAGTTTATTATCAGAGTTTATCATCAGAGTTTATTATCAGAGTTTATCATCAGAGTTTATTATCAGAGTTTATTATCAGAGTTTATTATCAGAGTTTATTATCAGAGTTTATTATCAGAGTTTATTATCAGAGTTTATTATCAGAGTTTATTATCAGAGTTTATTATCAGAGTTTATCATCAGAGTTTATTATCAGAGTTTATTATCAGAGTTTATTATCAGAGTTTATTATCAGAGTTTATTATCAGAGTTTATTATCAGAGTTTATTATCAGAGTTTATCATCAGAGTTTATCATCAGAGTTTATCATCAGAGTTTATCATCAGAGTTTATTATCAGAGTTTATCATCAGAGTTTATCATCAGAGTTTATTATCAGAGTTTATTATCAGAGTTTATCATCAGAGTTTATTATCAGAGTTTATTATCAGAGTTTATTATCAGAGTTTATCATCAGAGTTTATCATCAGAGTTTATTATCAGAGTTTATCATCAGAGTTTATTATCAGAGTTTATTATCAGAGTTTATTATCAGAGTTTATTATCAGAGTTTATTATCAGAGTTTATTATCAGAGTTTATTATCAGAGTTTATTATCAGAGTTTATTATCAGAGTTTATCATCAGAGTTTATCATCAGAGTTTATTATCAGAGTTTATTATCAGAGTTTATTATCAGAGTTTATTATCAGAGTTTATTATCAGAGTTTATTATCAGAGTTTATTATCAGAGTTTATTATCAGAGTTTATTATCAGAGTTTATTATCAGAGTTTATTATCAGAGTTTATCATCAGAGTTTATTATCAGAGTTTATTATCAGAGTTTATTATCAGAGTTTATTATCAGAGTTTATTATCAGAGTTTATTATCAGAGTTTATTATCAGAGTTTATTATCAGAGTTTATTATCAGAGTTTATTATCAGAGTTTATCATCAGAGTTTATTATCAGAGTTTATTATCAGAGTTTATTATCAGAGTTTATTATCAGAGTTTATCATCAGAGTTTATTATCAGAGTTTATTATCAGAGTTTATTATCAGAGTTTATTATCAGAGTTTATCATCAGAGTTTATTATCAGAGTTTATTATCAGAGTTTATTATCAGAGTTTATTATCAGAGTTTATCATCAGAGTTTATTATCAGAGTTTATTATCAGAGTTTATTATCAGAGTTTATTATCAGAGTTTATTATCAGAGTTTATTATCAGAGTTTATCATCAGAGTTTATTATCAGAGTTTATTATCAGAGTTTATTATCAGAGTTTATCATCAGAGTTTATTATCAGAGTTTATCATCAGAGTTTATTATCAGAGTTTATTATCAGAGTTTATTATCAGAGTTTATTATCAGAGTTTATTATCAGAGTTTATTATCAGAGTTTATCATCAGAGTTTATTATCAGAGTTTATTATCAGAGTTTATCATCAGAGTTTATTATCAGAGTTTATTATCAGAGTTTATTATCAGAGTTTATTATCAGAGTTTATTATCAGAGTTTATTATCAGAGTTTATTATCAGAGTTTATTATCAGAGTTTATCATCAGAGTTTATTATCAGAGTTTATCATCAGAGTTTATTATCAGAGTTTATTATCAGAGTTTATTATCAGAGTTTATCATCAGAGTTTATTATCAGAGTTTATTATCAGAGTTTATTATCAGAGTTTATTATCAGAGTTTATCATCAGAGTTTATTATCAGAGTTTATTATCAGAGTTTATTATCAGAGTTTATCATCAGAGTTTATTATCAGAGTTTATTATCAGAGTTTATTATCAGAGTTTATTATCAGAGTTTATCATCAGAGTTTATTATCAGAGTTTATTATCAGAGTTTATTATCAGAGTTTATTATCAGAGTTTATTATCAGAGTTTATCATCAGAGTTTATTATCAGAGTTTATTATCAGAGTTTATTATCAGAGTTTATTATCAGAGTTTATCATCAGAGTTTATTATCAGAGTTTATTATCAGAGTTTATTATCAGAGTTTATTATCAGAGTTTATTATCAGAGTTTATCATCAGAGTTTATTATCAGAGTTTATCATCAGAGTTTATCATCAGAGTTTATTATCAGAGTTTATCATCAGAGTTTATCATCAGAGTTTATTATCAGAGTTTATTATCAGAGTTTATCATCAGAGTTTATTATCAGAGTTTATCATCAGAGTTTATTATCAGAGTTTATCATCAGAGTTTATTATCAGAGTTTATTATCAGAGTTTATCATCAGAGTTTATTATCAGAGTTTATCATCAGAGTTTATTATCAGAGTTTATCATCAGAGTTTATTATCAGAGTTTATCATCAGAGTTTATTATCAGAGTTTATCATCAGAGTTTATTATCAGAGTTTATTATCAGAGTTTATTATCAGAGTTTATTATCAGA
Source organism: Odontamblyopus lacepedii (assembly GCA_034769755.1). Taxonomy (NCBI): domain Eukaryota; kingdom Metazoa; phylum Chordata; class Actinopteri; order Gobiiformes; family Gobiidae; genus Odontamblyopus; species Odontamblyopus lacepedii. The sequence goes on from CM068352.1 coordinate 40,799,734, forward strand.
GTTTATTATCAGAGTTTATCATCAGAGTTTATTATCAGAGTTTATCATCAGAGTTTATTATCAGAGTTTATTATCAGAGTTTATTATCAGAGTTTATCATCAGAGTTTATCATCAGAGTTTATTATCAGAGTTTATCATCAGAGTTTATTATCAGAGTTTATTATCAGAGTTTATTATCAGAGTTTATCATCAGAGTTTATTATCAGAGTTTATTATCAGAGTTTATTATCAGAGTTTATTATCAGAGTTTATTATCAGAGTTTATCATCAGAGTTTATTATCAGAGTTTATCATCAGAGTTTATTATCAGAGTTTATTATCAGAGTTTATTATCAGAGTTTATTATCAGAGTTTATCATCAGAGTTTATTATCAGAGTTTATTATCAGAGTTTATTATCAGAGTTTATCATCAGAGTTTATTATCAGAGTTTATCATCAGAGTTTATTATCAGAGTTTATTATCAGAGTTTATTATCAGAGTTTATTATCAGAGTTTATTATCAGAGTTTATCATCAGAGTTTATTATCAGAGTTTATCATCAGAGTTTATCATCAGAGTTTATCATCAGAGTTTATTATCAGAGTTTATTATCAGAGTTTATTATCAGAGTTTATTATCAGAGTTTATAATCAGAGTTTATTATCAGAGTTTATCATCAGAGTTTATTATCAGAGTTTATCATCAGAGTTTATCATCAGAGTTTATCATCAGAGTTTATTATCAGAGTTTATTATCAGAGTTTATTATCAGAGTTTATTATCAGAGTTTATTATCAGAGTTTATTATCAGAGTTTATTATCAGAGTTTATCATCAGAGTTTATTATCAGAGTTTATCATCAGAGTTTATTATCAGAGTTTATTATCAGAGTTTATTATCAGAGTTTATTATCAGAGTTTATTATCAGAGTTTATTATCAGAGTTTATTATCAGAGTTTATTATCAGAGTTTATTATCAGAGTTTATTATCAGAGTTTATCATCAGAGTTTATTATCAGAGTTTATTATCAGAGTTTATTATCAGAGTTTATTATCAGAGTTTATCATCAGAGTTTATTATCAGAGTTTATTATCAGAGTTTATCATCAGAGTTTATTATCAGAGTTTATTATCAGAGTTTATTATCAGAGTTTATCATCAGAGTTTATTATCAGAGTTTATCATCAGAGTTTATCATCAGAGTTTATCATCAGAGTTTATTATCAGAGTTTATCATCAGAGTTTATTATCAGAGTTTATCATCAGAGTTTATTATCAGAGTTTATCATCAGAGTTTATTATCAGAGTTTATTATCAGAGTTTATCATCAGAGTTTATCATCAGAGTTTATCATCAGAGTTTATTATCAGAGTTTATCATCAGAGTTTATTATCAGAGTTTATTATCAGAGTTTATTATCAGAGTTTATCATCAGAGTTTATTATCAGAGTTTATTATCAGAGTTTATTATCAGAGTTTATTATCAGAGTTTATTATCAGAGTTTATCATCAGAGTTTATTATCAGAGTTTATCATCAGAGTTTATTATCAGAGTTTATTATCAGAGTTTATTATCAGAGTTTATTATCAGAGTTTATTATCAGAGTTTATTATCAGAGTTTATCATCAGAGTTTATTATCAGAGTTTATTATCAGAGTTTATCATCAGAGTTTATTATCAGAGTTTATTATCAGAGTTTATTATCAGAGTTTATCATCAGAGTTTATCATCAGAGTTTATTATCAGAGTTTATTATCAGAGTTTATTATCAGAGTTTATTATCAGAGTTTATTATCAGAGTTTATCATCAGAGTTTATTATCAGAGTTTATCATCAGAGTTTATTATCAGAGTTTATTATCAGAGTTTATTATCAGAGTTTATCATCAGAGTTTATCATCAGAGTTTATTATCAGAGTTTATCATCAGAGTTTATCATCAGAGTTTATTATCAGAGTTTATCATCAGAGTTTATCATCAGAGTTTATTATCAGAGTTTATCATCAGAGTTTATTATCAGAGTTTATCATCAGAGTTTATCATCAGAGTTTATCATCAGAGTTTATCATCAGAGTTTATCATCAGAGTTTATTATCAGAGTTTATTATCAGAGTTTATCATCAGAGTTTATTATCAGAGTTTATCATCAGAGTTTATTATCAGAGTTTATTATCAGAGTTTATCATCAGAGTTTATCATCAGAGTTTATCATCAGAGTTTATTATCAGAGTTTATTATCAGAGTTTATTATCAGAGTTTATTATCAGAGTTTATTATCAGAGTTTATTATCAGAGTTTATCATCAGAGTTTATTATCAGAGTTTATTATCAGAGTTTATTATCAGAGTTTATTATCAGAGTTTATTATCAGAGTTTATTATCAGAGTTTATTATCAGAGTTTATCATCAGAGTTTATTATCAGAGTTTATCATCAGAGTTTATTATCAGAGTTTATTATCAGAGTTTATTATCAGAGTTTATTATCAGAGTTTATTATCAGAGTTTATTATCAGAGTTTATCATCAGAGTTTATTATCAGAGTTTATCATCAGAGTTTATTATCAGAGTTTATTATCAGAGTTTATCATCAGAGTTTATTATCAGAGTTTATTATCAGAGTTTATTATCAGAGTTTATTATCAGAGTTTATTATCAGAGTTTATTATCAGAGTTTATTATCAGAGTTTATCATCAGAGTTTATTATCAGAGTTTATTATCAGAGTTTATTATCAGAGTTTATTATCAGAGTTTATTATCAGAGTTTATTATCAGAGTTTATCATCAGAGTTTATTATCAGAGTTTATCATCAGAGTTTATTATCAGAGTTTATTATCAGAGTTTATTATCAGAGTTTATTATCAGAGTTTATTATCAGAGTTTATTATCAGAGTTTATTATCAGAGTTTATTATCAGAGTTTATCATCAGAGTTTATCATCAGAGTTTATTATCAGAGTTTATTATCAGAGTTTATCATCAGAGTTTATTATCAGAGTTTATTATCAGAGTTTATTATCAGAGTTTATTATCAGAGTTTATTATCAGAGTTTATTATCAGAGTTTATTATCAGAGTTTATCATCAGAGTTTATTATCAGAGTTTATTATCAGAGTTTATCATCAGAGTTTATTATCAGAGTTTATTATCAGAGTTTATTATCAGAGTTTATTATCAGAGTTTATTATCAGAGTTTATTATCAGAGTTTATTATCAGAGTTTATTATCAGAGTTTATTATCAGAGTTTATTATCAGAGTTTATCATCAGAGTTTATCATCAGAGTTTATTATCAGAGTTTATTATCAGAGTTTATTATCAGAGTTTATTATCAGAGTTTATTATCAGAGTTTATTATCAGAGTTTATCATCAGAGTTTATTATCAGAGTTTATTATCAGAGTTTATTATCAGAGTTTATTATCAGAGTTTATCATCAGAGTTTATTATCAGAGTTTATCATCAGAGTTTATTATCAGAGTTTATCATCAGAGTTTATTATCAGAGTTTATCATCAGAGTTTATCATCAGAGTTTATTATCAGAGTTTATCATCAGAGTTTATTATCAGAGTTTATCATCAGAGTTTATTATCAGAGTTTATCATCAGAGTTTATCATCAGAGTTTATTATCAGAGTTTATTATCAGAGTTTATTATCAGAGTTTATTATCAGAGTTTATCATCAGAGTTTATCATCAGAGTTTATCATCAGAGTTTATCATCAGAGTTTATTATCAGAGTTTATTATCAGAGTTTATCATCAGAGTTTATTATCAGAGTTTATCATCAGAGTTTATTATCAGAGTTTATTATCAGAGTTTATTATCAGAGTTTATCATCAGAGTTTATCATCAGAGTTTATCATCAGAGTTTATTATCAGAGTTTATTATCAGAGTTTATTATCAGAGTTTATTATCAGAGTTTATTATCAGAGTTTATCATCAGAGTTTATTATCAGAGTTTATTATCAGAGTTTATTATCAGAGTTTATTATCAGAGTTTATTATCAGAGTTTATTATCAGAGTTTATTATCAGAGTTTATTATCAGAGTTTATCATCAGAGTTTATTATCAGAGTTTATCATCAGAGTTTATCATCAGAGTTTATTATCAGAGTTTATTATCAGAGTTTATTATCAGAGTTTATTATCAGAGTTTATTATCAGAGTTTATCATCAGAGTTTATTATCAGAGTTTATTATCAGAGTTTATTATCAGAGTTTATTATCAGAGTTTATTATCAGAGTTTATCATCAGAGTTTATTATCAGAGTTTATTATCAGAGTTTATTATCAGAGTTTATCATCAGAGTTTATTATCAGAGTTTATTATCAGAGTTTATTATCAGAGTTTATTATCAGAGTTTATTATCAGAGTTTATTATCAGAGTTTATCATCAGAGTTTATTATCAGAGTTTATTATCAGAGTTTATTATCAGAGTTTATTATCAGAGTTTATTATCAGAGTTTATTATCAGAGTTTATTATCAGAGTTTATCATCAGAGTTTATTATCAGAGTTTATTATCAGAGTTTATTATCAGAGTTTATTATCAGAGTTTATTATCAGAGTTTATTATCAGAGTTTATTATCAGAGTTTATCATCAGAGTTTATTATCAGAGTTTATTATCAGAGTTTATCATCAGAGTTTATTATCAGAGTTTATTATCAGAGTTTATTATCAGAGTTTATTATCAGAGTTTATCATCAGAGTTTATTATCAGAGTTTATTATCAGAGTTTATTATCAGAGTTTATTATCAGAGTTTATTATCAGAGTTTATTATCAGAGTTTATCATCAGAGTTTATCATCAGAGTTTATTATCAGAGTTTATTATCAGAGTTTATCATCAGAGTTTATTATCAGAGTTTATTATCAGAGTTTATTATCAGAGTTTATTATCAGAGTTTATTATCAGAGTTTATTATCAGAGTTTATCATCAGAGTTTATTATCAGAGTTTATTATCAGAGTTTATTATCAGAGTTTATTATCAGAGTTTATCATCAGAGTTTATCATCAGAGTTTATTATCAGAGTTTATTATCAGAGTTTATTATCAGAGTTTATTATCAGAGTTTATTATCAGAGTTTATTATCAGAGTTTATCATCAGAGTTTATTATCAGAGTTTATTATCAGAGTTTATTATCAGAGTTTATTATCAGAGTTTATCATCAGAGTTTATTATCAGAGTTTATCATCAGAGTTTATTATCAGAGTTTATCATCAGAGTTTATTATCAGAGTTTATCATCAGAGTTTATCATCAGAGTTTATCATCAGAGTTTATTATCAGAGTTTATCATCAGAGTTTATTATCAGAGTTTATCATCAGAGTTTATCATCAGAGTTTATTATCAGAGTTTATTATCAGAGTTTATTATCAGAGTTTATCATCAGAGTTTATCATCAGAGTTTATCATCAGAGTTTATCATCAGAGTTTATTATCAGAGTTTATTATCAGAGTTTATCATCAGAGTTTATTATCAGAGTTTATCATCAGAGTTTATTATCAGAGTTTATTATCAGAGTTTATTATCAGAGTTTATCATCAGAGTTTATCATCAGAGTTTATTATCAGAGTTTATTATCAGAGTTTATTATCAGAGTTTATTATCAGAGTTTATTATCAGAGTTTATTATCAGAGTTTATTATCAGAGTTTATCATCAGAGTTTATTATCAGAGTTTATCATCAGAGTTTATCATCAGAGTTTATTATCAGAGTTTATCATCAGAGTTTATTATCAGAGTTTATCATCAGAGTTTATTATCAGAGTTTATTATCAGAGTTTATTATCAGAGTTTATCATCAGAGTTTATCATCAGAGTTTATTATCAGAGTTTATTATCAGAGTTTATCATCAGAGTTTATTATCAGAGTTTATCATCAGAGTTTATTATCAGAGTTTATTATCAGAGTTTATTATCAGAGTTTATCATCAGAGTTTATCATCAGAGTTTATTATCAGAGTTTATTATCAGAGTTTATTATCAGAGTTTATTATCAGAGTTTATTATCAGAGTTTATTATCAGAGTTTATTATCAGAGTTTATTATCAGAGTTTATCATCAGAGTTTATTATCAGAGTTTATCATCAGAGTTTATCATCAGAGTTTATTATCAGAGTTTATCATCAGAGTTTATTATCAGAGTTTATTATCAGAGTTTATCATCAGAGTTTATTATCAGAGTTTATTATCAGAGTTTATTATCAGAGTTTATCATCAGAGTTTATTATCAGAGTTTATCATCAGAGTTTATTATCAGAGTTTATTATCAGAGTTTATTATCAGAGTTTATTATCAGAGTTTATTATCAGAGTTTATTATCAGAGTTTATTATCAGAGTTTATCATCAGAGTTTATTATCAGAGTTTATCATCAGAGTTTATCATCAGAGTTTATTATCAGAGTTTATCATCAGAGTTTATCATCAGAGTTTATTATCAGAGTTTATTATCAGAGTTTATTATCAGAGTTTATTATCAGAGTTTATCATCAGAGTTTATTATCAGAGTTTATTATCAGAGTTTATTATCAGAGTTTATCATCAGAGTTTATTATCAGAGTTTATCATCAGAGTTTATCATCAGAGTTTATCATCAGAGTTTATTATCAGAGTTTATCATCAGAGTTTATTATCAGAGTTTATTATCAGAGTTTATCATCAGAGTTTATTATCAGAGTTTATTATCAGAGTTTATTATCAGAGTTTATTATCAGAGTTTATTATCAGAGTTTATCATCAGAGTTTATCATCAGAGTTTATCATCAGAGTTTATTATCAGAGTTTATTATCAGAGTTTATTATCAGAGTTTATTATCAGAGTTTATTATCAGAGTTTATCATCAGAGTTTATCATCAGAGTTTATCATCAGAGTTTATTATCAGAGTTTATCATCAGAGTTTATCATCAGAGTTTATTATCAGAGTTTATCATCAGAGTTTATCATCAGAGTTTATTATCAGAGTTTATTATCAGAGTTTATCATCAGAGTTTATTATCAGAGTTTATCATCAGAGTTTATCATCAGAGTTTATTATCAGAGTTTATCATCAGAGTTTATCATCAGAGTTTATTATCAGAGTTTATCATCAGAGTTTATTATCAGAGTTTATTATCAGAGTTTATTATCAGAGTTTATTATCAGAGTTTATTATCAGAGTTTATCATCAGAGTTTATCATCAGAGTTTATCATCAGAGTTTATCATCAGAGTTTATTATCAGAGTTTATTATCAGAGTTTATTATCAGAGTTTATTATCAGAGTTTATCATCAGAGTTTATCATCAGAGTTTATCATCAGAGTTTATCATCAGAGTTTATCATCAGAGTTTATCATCAGAGTTTATCATCAGAGTTTATTATCAGAGTTTATTATCAGAGTTTATCATCAGAGTTTATTATCAGAGTTTATTATCAGAGTTTATTATCAGAGTTTATTATCAGAGTTTATTATCAGAGTTTATCATCAGAGTTTATCATCAGAGTTTATCATCAGAGTTTATTATCAGAGTTTATTATCAGAGTTTATTATCAGAGTTTATTATCAGAGTTTATTATCAGAGTTTATTATCAGAGTTTATCATCAGAGTTTATTATCAGAGTTTATTATCAGAGTTATTATCAGAGTTTATCATCAGAGTTTATCATCAGAGTTTATTATCAGAGTTATTATCAGAGTTTATCATCAGAGTTTATCATCAGAGTTTATTATCAGAGTTTATCATCAGAGTTTATCATCAGAGTTTATTATCAGAGTTTATTATCAGAGTTTATCATCAGAGTTTATTATCAGAGTTTATCATCAGAGTTTATTATCAGAGTTTATCATCAGAGTTTATTATCAGAGTTTATTATCAGAGTTTATTATCAGAGTTTATCATCAGAGTTTATTATCAGAGTTTATCATCAGAGTTTATTATCAGAGTTTATTATCAGAGTTTATTATCAGAGTTTATCATCAGAGTTTATTATCAGAGTTTATTATCAGAGTTTATCATCAGAGTTTATTATCAGAGTTTATCATCAGAGTTTATTATCAGAGTTTATTATCAGAGTTTATCATCAGAGTTTATCATCAGAGTTTATCATCAGAGTTTATTATCAGAGTTTATTATCAGAGTTTATCATCAGAGTTTATCATCAGAGTTTATTATCAGAGTTTATTATCAGAGTTTATTATCAGAGTTTATCATCAGAGTTTATCATCAGAGTTTATTATCAGAGTTTATTATCAGAGTTTATTATCAGAGTTTATCATCAGAGTTTATCATCAGAGTTTATTATCAGAGTTTATCATCAGAGTTTATTATCAGAGTTTATCATCAGAGTTTATTATCAGAGTTTATTATCAGAGTTTATCATCAGAGTTTATTATCAGAGTTTATTATCAGAGTTTATTATCAGAGTTTATCATCAGAGTTTATTTTCAGAACATTCTTCATTCACTCCAGACCTGGTGGTGTAAAGTCCTGTTGTAGCCACAGCTGCCCTGGGACAGACTGATGGAGGCGCGGCTGCCAAACCACCCGGCACCATCGGCCCCTCCGACCTCCACCAACATTCACTTTCACACCGACTGTGCAGGTTTTGGGTTGATGGGGGAAACCGGAGCACCCGGAGGAAACCCATCCAGACACGGGGAGAACATGCAAACTCCACACAGAAAGGCCCGGGCGACACGGGGATCGAACCCACAACCATCTTGCTGTGAGGCGTAAATGCTAGCCACAGGTTGAGTGTGGAGCACTCGCGCCTCACAGCGTAACGGTCATGTTATTAGAGGTGCAGTGGGTGTGGTGTACGGGTGACGCCGTCCACCCACTTCTCCCACCGTGAGGCAAATAAACACATGAAACAATAACAAATATATTCTATAGATAAGATATTCTATAGATAAGATATTCTATAGATAAGATATTCCATAGATAAGATATTCTATAGATAAGATATTCCATAGATAAGATATTCTATAGATAAGATATTCTATAGATAAGATATTCCATAGATAAGATATTCTATAGATAAGATATTCTATAGATAAGATATTCTATAGATAAGATATTCCATAGATAAGATATTCTATAGATAAGATATTCTATAGATAAGATATTCTATAGATAAGATATTCTATAGATAAGATATTCCATAGATAAGATATTCTATAGATAAGATATTCTATAGATAAGATATTCTATAGATAAGATATTCCATAGATAAGATATTCTATAGATAAGATATTCTATAGATAAGATATTCCATAGATAAGATATTCTATAGATAAGATATTCTATAGATAAGATATTCCATAGATAAGATATTCTATAGATAAGATATTCTATAGATAAGATATTCCATAGATAAGATATTCTATAGATAAGATATTCTATAGATAAGATATTCTATAGATAAGATATTCCATAGATAAGATATTCTATAGATAAGATATTCCATAGATAAGATATTCTATAGATAAGATATTCTATAGATAAGATATTCTATAGATAAGATATTCTATAGATAAGATATTGGCCACACGGGTTTGTCGAAGCCTGATCCCGTCAGGTCTCAGGAGCTCAGGACCTGGTCAGGACTTGGATCAGAGACACTGGGAACTCCAGGTGCCACAGGGGGGCGCCAGACACACAAAAACTGTCGTTGTGTCCTTAGGCACTTCCCTCACATTGCCGAGTATGAAAGTGGAGTGTGTGGGTGGTGGTGGTGGGAGGGGCCGATGGTGCAGATTGGAGCCTCTCTTCTGTCAGTCTGCCCCAGGGCAGCTGTGGCTGTGGAGTGAATGAACGATGTGAAGTGTCTTTGTATAAAAGGAGATTAAAATAAAACAGCGAGAACTTAAATGTTAAACCAGAGCGATGGTAATGGTGAAAAAACCTGCATAAACCAGGACTAAACCAGGACTAAACCAGGACTAAACCAGGACTAAACCAGGAATAAACCAGAACTAAACCAGGACTTAACCAGGACTAAACCAGGACTAAACCAGGACTAAACCAGGACTAAACCAGGATTAAACCAGGACTAAACCAGGACTAAACCAGGATTAAACCAGGACTAAACCAGGACTAAACCAGGACTAAACCAGGACTAAACCAAGACTAAACCAGGACTAAACCAGGACTAAACCAGGATTAAACCAGGACTAAACCAGGACTAAACCAGGACTTAACCAGGAATAAACCAGAACTAAACCAGGACTTAACCAGGACTAAACCAGGACTAAACCAGGACTAAACCAGGACTAAACCAGGATTAAACCAGGACTAAACCAGGACTAAACCAGGATTAAACCAGGACTAAACCAGGACTAAACCAGGACTAAACCAGGACTAAACCAAGACTAAACCAAGACTAAACCAGGACTAAACCAAGACTAAACCAGGACTTAACCAGGACTAAACCAGGACTAAACCAGGACTAAACCAAGAATAAACCAGGACTAAACCAGGATTAAACCAGAACTAAACCAGGACTAAACCAGGACTAAACCAGGACTAAACCAAGACTAAACCAGGACTAAACCAGAACTAAACCAGGACTAAACCAGGACTAAACCAGGAGGTGCTCCCGCATATGCGGCACATGGTTGGTGCATGAACGGTTACGGGCCTGGTCAGCGTTCGTAGGGGGGCGGATGGGCGTATGAACGGGTAAATGGTGACAGTGCCCCTCACCCTCTCACAGCGGTACTCTCCAAACTTGACTCCTCGCACCACCTGCTGGTAGATGAGGTTGGTGGCCACCGGGTCGTCGGCGGGGCAGTGCCAGGGCGTGAAGATCTCCTTCCTGAAGAACAGCCTCCAGGGGGCGTTCCTCTCCTGGGCGCCCTGCTCTTTGGCGTACTGCTCGCACTGAGACACGGCGTCCATCACGTGATCGCTGCCGCTGCCCAAAGACGACACCTGTGGGGGGGGTTGGTGAGTGCCGGGTCGGGTTGTGGTGAGTGCCGGGGTCCAGTCGGGTTGTGGTGAGTGTCGGGTCGGGTTGTGGTGAGTGCCGGGTCAGGGTCGGGTTGTGGTGAGTGCCGGGTTGGGTTGTGGTGAGTGTCGGGTCGGGGTCGGGTTGTGGTGAGTGCCGGGTCGGGTTGTGGTGAGTGCAGGGTCGGGTTGTGGTGAGTGCAGGGTCGGGTTGTGGTGAGTGCAGGGTCGGGTTGTGGTGAGTGCCGGGTCGGGTTGTGGTGAGTGCAGGGTCGGGGTTGGGTTGTGGTGAGTGTCGGGTCGGGGTCGGGTTGTGGTGAGTGTCGGGGTCGGGTTGTGGTGAGTGTCGGGTCGGGCTGTGGTGAGTGCCGGGTCGGGGTCGGGTTGCGGTGAGTGCCGGGTCGGGCTGTGGTGAGTGCCGGGTCGGGCTGTGGTGAGTGCCGGGTCGGGGTCGGGCTGTGGTGAGTGCCGGGTCGGGCTGCGGTGAGTGTCGGGTCGGGTTGTGGTGAGTGTCGGGTCGGGGTCGGGTTGTGGTGAGTGCCGTGTTGGGCTGTGGTGAGTGCCGGGTCGGGCTGTGGTGAGTGCCGGGTCGGGCTGCGGTGAGTGTCGGGTCAGGTTGTGGTGAGTGTCGGGTCGGGTTGTGGTGAGTGCCGTGTTGGGCTGTGGTGAGTGCCGGGTCGGGCTGTGGTGAGTGCCGGGTCGGGTTGTGGTGAGTGCCGTGTTGGGCTGTGGTGAGTGCCGGGTCGGGGTCGGGCTGTGGTGAGTGCCGGGTCGGGTTGTGGTGAGTGCCGTGTTGGGCTGTGGTGAGTGCCGGGTTGGGCTGCAGTGAGTGCCGGGTCGGGGTCGGGTTGGGGTGAGTGTCGGGTCGGGGTCGGGTTGTGGTGAGTGCCGTGTTGGGCTGTAGTGAGTGCCGGGTCGGGCTGCGGTGAGTGCCGGGTCGGGTTGTGGTGAGTGCCGTGTTGGGCTGCGGTGAGTGCAGGGTCGGGGTCGGGCTGTGGTGAGTGTCGGGTCGGGTTGTGGTGAGTGCCGGGTCGGGCTGCGGTGAGTGCCGGGTCGGGTTGTGGTGAGTGCCAGGTCGGGTTGTGGTGAGTGCCGGGTCGGGGTCGGGTTTTGGTGAGTGCCGGGTTGGGTTGTGGTGAGTGTCGGGTCGGGGTCGGGTTGTGGTGAGTGTCGGGGTCGGGTTGTGGTGAGTGTCGGGTCGGGCTGTGGTGAGTGCCAGGTCGGGGTCGGGTTGCGGTGAGTGTCGGGTCGGGCTGTAGTGAGTGCCGGGTCGGGTTGTGGTGAGCGCCGGGTCGGGCTGTAGTGAGTGCCGGGTCGGGTTGTGGTGAGTGCCAGGTTGGGCTGTGGTGAGTGCCGGGTCGGGCTGCGGTGAGTGCCGGGGTCCCGTGGGGGCAGGCCGTCAGGCTGCAGTACCTCACCTTGTCGAAGAGGGCGATGTAGAGGGAGAAGCCGAAGCGGTCGCTCAGGTCGATCTTGTCGGACAGAGCCTGGCACAGCTCGTGGGCCGTCGTGGCCGAGTCGGCCAACAGCGTCTTGGTGGTGCCGTCCATGAACGTCACCGGCAGCAGGATGGGCTTTTTGGACTTAGTGGCCTGGAGGAAGACGAGGGAAGAGTGGAAACTTTACAGCTGATGCCGCTAGCTGAAGGCACTGCTGTGTCAGAAGCTCTGTTAGACCTTAAGCTCATCTTTAGTGCCGTTAAACGAGCCTCAGATAAACTCACAGCTTTAGCTTTAGCCAACACTTTTTCACTGAGTCACTTTCCCCTTCAAACTAAACTTTTGTACTGTGAAAATGTTTTAATGAACCCTTTTAACCCTTTTAATGAGCCGATGTAAAATACATTTTAAATATAAATAAATAGAAGTTCACATATGCAGTCTGACAGTTTAAAAACAAATCATCTCTGACTGAACGTGTTGGGTTTGCCGGTGCAGCACCAGGCAGAGGCTTTGTCCTTTGCGGCCGTGCGCTTCTACGGAGGTGGTGGTTTTCCAGAAAAATCCCAAACTTGTCTGTGTCGTGTTCTTCTGCGTTTGCTTCTGTCGTTGCACTTCTACCGTCGTCTCGCTGTTTCCCACGGTTTTTCTGTGCAGTTTTGCCTCCTTTTGTGTGTGTGTTTTTACAGAGTATGAACGCGCACTGTGCTCTGCGTCCTGATTGGCTGTTCCGCATTATCGAAGGGCCGCCTCCAGCTCGTGGTGCCCAACATGAGACTTAAAACGAGGGGGGGCGGGGCCTTTTCTGCGGCCCGAACTCCGGAACGCTCTTCCCCCCACGTCCCAACAGCCCCACAGGAGTGTGTTAAGTCTCGGCTTAAAGTTCAACTCCAGCACGTGTGAAGCTAAAGTCCGTTGCTACAGGTGGTTTCCTCAGCGGAGATGGGGGCAAGTTCTGATCTAGTGTAGTGATGGGGGCAAGTTCTGAACTAGTGCAGTGATGGGGGCAAGTTCTGAACTAGTGTAGTGATGGGGGCAAGTTCTGATCTAGTGCAGTGATGGGGGCAAGTTCTGAACTAGTGCAGTGATGGGGGCACGTTCTGAACTAGTGTAGTGATGGGGGCAAGTTCTGAACTAGTGCAGTGATGGGGGCAAGTTCTGAACTAGTGTAGTGATGGGGGCAAGTTCTGAACTAGTGTAGTGATGGGGGCAAGTTCTGAACTAGTGCAGTGATGGGGGCAAGTTCTGAACTAGTGTAGTGATGGGGGCAAGTTCTGAACTAGTGCAGTGATGGGGGCAAGTTCTGAACTAGTGTAGTGATGGGGCAAGTTCTGAACTAGTGCAGTGATGGGGGCAAGTTCTGAACTAGTGTAGTGATGGGGGCAAGTTCTGAACTAGTGCAGTGATGGGGGCAAGTTCTGAACTAGTGTAGTGATGGGGGCAAGTTCTGAACTAGTGTAGTGATGGGGCAAGTTCTGAACTAGTGTAGTGATGGGGGCAAGTTCTGAACTAGTGTAGTGATGGGGCAAGTTCTGAACTAGTGCAGTGATGGGGGCAAGTTCTGAACTAGTGTAGTGATGGGGGCAAGTTCTGAACTAGTGTAGTGATGGGGGCAAGTTCTGAACTAGTGCAGTGATGGGGGCAAGTTCTGAACTAGTGCAGTGATGGGGCAAGTTCTGAACTAGTGTAGTGATGGGGGCAAGTTCTGAACTAGTGTAGTGATGGGGGCAAGTTCTGATCTAGTGTAGTGATGGGGGCAAGTTCTGATCTAGTGTAGTGATGGGGCAAGTTCTGAACTAGTGTAGTGATGGGGGCAAGTTCTGAACTAGTGCAGTGATGGGGGCAAGTTCTGAACTAGTGTAGTGATGGGGGCAAGTTCTGAACTAGTGCAGTGACGGGGGCAAGTTCTGAACTAGTGTAGTGATGGGGCAAGTTCTGAACTAGTGTAGTGATGGGGGCAAGTTCTGAACTAGTGTAGTGATGGGGCAAGTTCTGAATTAGTGCAGTGATGGGGGCAAGTTCTGAACTAGTGTAGTGATGGGGGCAAGTTCTGAACTAGTGTAGTGATGGGGGCAAGTTCTGAACTAGTGTAGTGATGGGGCAAGTTCTGAATTAGTGCAGTGATGGGGGCAAGTTCTGAACTAGTGTAGTGATGGGGGCAAGTTCTGAACTAGTGTAGTGATGGGGCAAGTTCTGAACTAGTGTAGTAGTGTAGTAGTCTTTTGGAAGCAGCAAGTGAATGTTCGGGAATGTATTTCTTTTAGAGTTTTTCCAAGAATATAATTCACTGGTAAATAAACGGGATCAGAAACGACGGCGATCGAGTCTTTTGGGCTTTGGCCTGTGGGACAGTGTGAGGTGCTTTAACGCTACTTCAGTAAACCTGCATATTTAGGCCTAAAAATAATTACATTTAGATCTAAGTACAAATCACTTCCCAAAGTATTCAGAAAGAATTTATAAATTGTGCAAAATATTTTAATACTTTTTTTGTTTTTAATCTCCATCTCTCCACTAGGGGGTGCTGCAGCGCTCCCCGCACCCCCACTCGACCCATCACAGGAAAAATGACATAATTTTTTTCTATTTTAAAACTTTTTTGACCGTTTGCTAATGTGCCCAACTGTAACGGCTGAACATTCCACCATAGCGGTCCATGTAACCCCCCCCCCATCCCTCACCTGCAGCTCCAGCCAGGACGGCGGCTGCGTCCGGGTGCGGTTCACGAAGGTCCTCCTCAGCCGCTCCTCACAGTACGGAGCGTAACCCGGGGGTCCGCCGAGCAGGAAGCAGCGCAGGTACTGACCACAAGAGGGCGCAACGTCAGAGAGGGCGGCAACACACGGGGACAGACAACGGCCACAAGAGGGCGCAACATCAGAGAGGGCGGCAACACACAGGGACAGACAACGGCCACAAGAGGGCGCAACGTCAGAGAGGGCGGCAACACACGGGGACAGACAACGGCCACAAGAGGGCGCAACGTCAGAGAGGGCGGCAACACACGGGGACAGACAACGGCCACAAGAGGGCGCAACGTCAGAGAGGGCGGCAACACACGGGGACAGGCAACAGCCACAAGAGGGCGCAACGTCAGAGAGGGCGGCAACACACGGGCCAGACAACGGCCACAAGAGGGCGCAACGTCAGTGAGGGCGGCAACACACAGGGACAGACAACGGCCACAAGAGGGCGCAACGTCAGAGAGGGCGGCAACACACGGGGACAGACAACGGCCACAAGAGGGCGGCAACACACGGGGACAGGCAACGGCCACAAGAGGGCGCAACGTCAGAGAGGGCAGCAACACACGGGGACAGACAACGGCCACAAGAGGGCGCAACGTCAGAGAGGGCGGCAACACACAGGGACAGACAACGGCCACAAGAGGGCGCAACGTCAGAGAGGGCGGCAACACACAGGGACAGACAACGGCCACAAGAGGGCGCAACATCAGAGAGGGCGGCAACACATTGGGACAGACAACGGCCACAAGAGGGCGCAACGTCAGAGAGGGCAGCAACACACGGGGACAGACAACGGCCACAAGAGGGCGCAACGTCAGAGAGGGCGGCAACACACAGGGACAGACAACGGCCACAAGAGGGCGCAACGTCAGAGAGGGCGGCAACACACGGGGACAGACAACGGCCACAAGAGGGCGCAACATCAGAGAGGGCGGCAACACACAGGGACAGACAACGGCCACAAGAGGGCGCAACGTCAGAGAGGGCGGCAACACACAGGGACAGACAACGGCCACAAGAGGGCGCAACATCAGAGAGGGCGGCAACACACGGGGACAGACAACGGCCACAAGAGGGCGCAACGTCAGAGAGGGCGGCAACACACCGGGACAGACAACGGCAGAGGAGGTGTGTGATGAAGAGGAGGTGTGTGATGAAGAGGAGGTGTGTGATGAAGAGGAGGTGTGTGATGAAGAGGAGGTGTGTGATGAAGAGGAGGTGTGTGAGGAAGAGGAGGTGTGTGTGAGGAAGAGGAGGTGTGTGATGAAGAGGAGGTGTGTGATGAAGAGGAGGTGTGTGATGAAGAGGAGGTGTGTGAGGAAGAGGAGGTGTGTGATGAAGAGGAGGTGTGTGATGAAGAGGAGGTGTGTGATGAAGAGGAGGTGTGTGAGGAAGAGGAGGTGTGTGAGGAAGAGGAGGTGTGTGAGGAAGAGGAGGTGTGTGAGGAAGAGGAGGTGTGTGAGGAAGAGGAGGTGTGTGAGGAAGAGGAGGTGTGTGAGGAAGAGGAGGTGTGTGAGGAAGAGGAGGTGTGTGAGGAAGAGGAGGTGTGTGATGAAGAGGAGGTGTGTGAAGAAGAGGAGGTGTGTGAGGAAGAGGAGGTGTGTGATGAAGAGGTGTGTGTGAGGAAGAGGAGGTGTGTGATGAAGAGGAGGTGTGTGATGAAGAGGAGGTACTTTGACAAACTTGTCCGATGGGGCGAAGCAGCCGACGCAGAGCGAGAGCAGGATCCAGCCGCGGGCGTGGCTGCTCTTGGACGGGTTCTGACTCAGCTGTTTGCAGATCTGACAGTAGATCTCATCCCTGAACACAACACAACACCAACGCTAACTGGAGGCACTGGTATGTCTGAAGGTCTGAGGTGAGTCTTTAACCCTGAAGTCCCACGACATCGTCCACGACTCAGAGGAACATGTTTCTATAACCAGAACTTTGTAAGTGTAAAAGACAGAAACGTCCTTTTCCCCTCTGAAAGTGCAGACATAGAGGTTTCCGTACATTTCTGCGGCTTTATCCTACGTCACACTCACGCTGTGTGATGACGGGAGCAAAACGAGTGTCCAACAGGAACTTTGTTTTCCCCAAACTCATGCGCTCCGTCCATTTTGATGGAGCCAAACTTTGCCAAAGAGTGAAGTGAGTCAAGATGGTCGACTCCTCTGACTGTGTGTGTTTATAACGAGGGAAAAAGTCGCTCTAAGTGGAGTTAATTCTCACACACATGGAAAATGACACATCTTGGTGTGTGTAATTGTGCATCTCTTTCTATTTTTATTTAAAGGTTTATTTCAGTCCAAATGAACAAATCCAAATGTAATTTCCACCCTGGAAATGCAGAAGTGCTGTGGCTCTGGCCGTGGTCCTGACAGGAGCTGTTTCCAGGACTGGACCAGGAAAGTCATGGAGCCACTGCACTTTTTTTGTTTTTAGGGCAATAAGGAGATTTTTAATTTACTTACAGACTTGAGATTTTGCATTTTTGTAGCTCAGGCCCTAAATTAAGCATTTTTATGTCCAAAAAGTTGTTTTTACATGTTTGCTGTGCGTTGTGTATAAAAGAGTGAATTTTATTTTCAGTTTTTTCATCTCTATTTCTGATCCTGTAGCTTTTATCACAGCCTCATGACACAACTACAGCAGCAGATTGTGAAATAACAGGTTGGACTGAACAAAAGGAGGTAGAACACTTCATTAGGGGTAAAAGGGGCAGTTTGAAAAGCAAAATCAAGAACAAAATCCAGGAGAGAAATGTACTAAAACTGCCCTCAGGACTTCAGGGGTTAAACACTCCGCCCTAACCTGAGGGCCAGGCGGAGGGTTAGGGTGGAGGGTTAGGGTAGAGGGTTAGGGCGGAGGGTTAGGGCGGAGGGTTAGGGTGGAGGGTTAGGGTGGAGGTCAGACCTGAGGGCTGGGCGGAGGGTTAGGGTGGAGGGTTAGGGCGGAGGGTTAGGGTGGAGGGGTTAGGGCGGAGGGTTAGGGTGGAGGGTTAGGGCGGAGGGTTAGGGCGGAGGGTTAGGGTGGAGGGTTAGGGTGGAGGTCAGACCTGAGGGCCGGGCGGAGGGTTAGGGTGGAGGTCAGACCTGAGGGCCGGGCGGAGGGTTAGGGTGGAGGGTTAGGGCGGAGGGTTAGGGTGGAGGTCAGACCTGAGGGCCGGGCGGAGGGTTAGGGTGGAGGGTTAGGGCGGAGGGTTAGGGTGGAGGGTTAGGGTGGAGGGTTAGGGTGGAGGTCAGACCTGAGGGCCGGGCGGAGGATGCCGTTGCCGATGATGAAGTGGAGTTTTTCCAGGTTGGACGTGGGTCTTTCCTCCAACATGCTGTTTCCATGGAGACTGTAGTCCCCCTCACGCAGCTGCCGGCTCACCTGCGCACAGGGGCCCACTCGGGTCAGGACCTGGACCTGGACTCGGACCTGGACCTGGACCTGGACCTGGACCTGGACCTGGACCTGGACCTAGACCTAGACCTAGACCTAGACCTAGACTTAGACTTAGACTTAGACCTAGTTTAGACCTGGACTTAGACCTAGACTTAGACCTAGTTTAGACCTGGACTTAGACCTAGACTTAGACCTGGACTTAGACCTAGACTTAGACCTAGTTTAGACCTGGACTTAGACCTAGACTTAGACCTGGACTTAGACCTAGACTTAGACCTGGACTTAGACCTAGACTCAGATCTCGTTTAGACCTGGACTTAGACTCAGACCTAGTTTAGACCTGGACTTAGACCTAGACTTAGACCTGGACTTAGACCTGGACTTAGACCTGGACTTAGACCTGGACTTAGACCTGGACTTAGACCTGGACTTAGACTTAGACTTTATTGATCCAACACTTGGGCACAGCAGCTCAGACATCACAATATAACACAAAGTAAAAAAAAAAAAAAGTGAATAAAAAAGTGAATTCAAAAATTAATTTTTTTAATTAAAATTGTAATAAAATCTGTTTATATAGAAATAATATTTTGAAAAAAGTATAAAGAAAAAGAAAAATTGTGTGAAAAATGTATGTATGTATATAAAAAAATATAGACCTGATTTAGACCTGGTTTTAGTCCTGATTTAGACCTGGTTTAGTCCTGATTTAGACCTGGTTTAGTCCTGATTTAGACCTGGTTTAGTCCTGATTTAGACCTGTTTTTAGTCCTGATTTAGACCTGGTTTAGTCCTGATTTAGACCTGGTTTTAGTCCTGATTTAGACCTGGTTAAGTCCTGATTTAGACCTGGTTTAGTCCTGATTTAGACCTGGTTTTAGTCCTGATTTAGACCTGGTTTAGTCCTGATTTAGACCTGGTTTTAGTCCTGATTTAGACCTGGTTTAGTCCTGATTTAGACCTGGTTTAGTCCTGATTTAGACCTGGTTTAGTCCTGATTTAGACCTGGTTTAGTCCTGATTTAGACCTGTTTTTAGTCCTGATTTAGACCTGGTTTAGTCCTGATTTAGACCTGGTTTTAGTCCTGATTTAGACCTGGTTTAGTCCTGATTTAGACCTGGTTTAGTCCTGATTTAGACCTGGTTTTAGTCCTGATTTAGACCTGGTTTAGTCCTGATTTAGACCTGGTTTTAGTCCTGATTTAGACCTGGTTTAGTCCTGATTTAGACCTGGTTTAGTCCTGATTTAGACCTGGTTTAGTCCTGATTTAGACCTGGTTTAGTCCTGATTTAGACCTGGTTTTAGTCCTGATTTAGACCTGGTTTAGTCCTGGTTTAGACCTGGCTTAGTCCTGATTTAGACCTGGTTTAGTCCTGATTTAGACCTGGTTTAGTCCTGATTTAGACCTGGTTTAGTCCTGATTTGGACCGGTTTTTAGTCCTGGTTTAGACCTGGTTTAGTCCTGATTTAGACCTGGTTTTAGTCCTGATTTAGACCTGGTTTAGTCCTGATTTAGACCTGGTTTTAGTCCTGATTTGGACCGGTTTTTAGTCCTGATTTAGACCTGGTTTAGTCCTGATTTAGACCTGGTTTTAGTCCTGATTTAGACCTGGTTAAGTCCTGATTTAGACCTGGTTTTAGTCCTGATTTAGACCTGGTTTAGTCCTGATTTAGACCTGGTTTAGTCCTGATTTAGACCTGGTTTAGTCCTGATTTAGACCTGGTTTAGTCCTGATTTAGACCTGGTTTTAGTCCTGATTTAGACCTGGTTTAGTCCTGGTTTAGACCTGGCTTAGTCCTGATTTAGACCTGGTTTAGTCCTGATTTAGACCTGGTTTAGTCCTGATTTAGACCTGGTTTAGTCCTGATTTGGACCGGTTTTTAGTCCTGGTTTAGACCTGGTTTAGTCCTGATTTAGACCTGGTTTAGTCCTGATTTAGATCTGGTTTTAGTCCTGATTTAGACCTGGTTTTAGTCCTGATTTAGACCTGGTTTTAGTCCTGATTTAGACCTGGTTTTGACCGGGTATACACCTGCTTTTAAATCAGGACTAAACCAGGTCTAAACAGAACTAAACCAGGACTAAAACCAGGACTAAACCAGGAGTAAAACAGGATTTATCCAGTGTTAGAATAATTATGCATGTTTTATCCCATATTTGTCTTAATCATGTGTTAGATGTTTGTGTATTTGAGATCATCTCTGTGTGCAGTACTTTTCCACTCGCTGAAGGCTGGAGTGGGGCTTATCAGACCCCGAGAGAAAAGGACGGTCTGAGTTTGGCCAAACAGGAACTGAACCCAAACATGACCTCAAACCACAGCGTTTTCTCCACACTCAGCCTGCGGTCTGACCCTGACCAAACAGATTTGTACTGTGCAGAATCATATTTTATATCATCATATCATATTTTGGTGTCGCTGCTGCTTTCCCCCTCCCTTTAGAGCAGGGCCACACTAATGGAAATAAAAAGAGGACTCGGGGGAGGAGTCGGGGGTGTGTGAGGAGTCGGGGGAGGAGTCGGGGAGGAATCGGGGAGGAGTCGTGGGAGGAGTCGGGGAGGAGTCGGGGGAGGAGTCGGGGGAGGAGTCGGGTTGGACAGTGTAACTGTGTCTCGATCCGTTCTCCTCACGAGTAAAACTGAATAATCTCTCTTGTCTTTCTTCTCTGATTGTTTTAGGTGGTGTTTAAACCAGGACTAAACCAGGACTAAACCAGGACTAAACCAGGTCTAAACCAGGACTAAAACAGGATTTATCCAGGACTAAACCAGATCTAAACCAGGACTAAAACAGGATTTATCCAGGACTAAACCAGGACTAAACCAGGACTAAACCAGGTCTAAACCAGGACTAAAACAGGATTTATCCAGGACTAAACCAGGTCTAAAACAGGATTTATCCAGGACTAAACCAGGACTAAAACAGGATTTATCCAGGACTAAACCAGGACTAAAACAGGATTTATCCAGGACTAAACCAGGACTAAAACAGGATTTATCCAGGACTAAACCAGGTCTAAAACAGGATTTATCCAGGACTAAACCAGGTCTAAAACAGGATTTATCCAGGACTAAACCAGGTCTAAAACAGGATTTATTCAGGACTAAACCAGGCCGCGCCTCCAGTCCGTGTAAATCTGATCCTGAAAAGAGCTCAGTCCAAACTTAATAATCACATGTCGGATGTCGGCTGTGGGGAAAAGCGAATGTGGCGCCGCTCGGACCACGGGGGAAATGTGGGAGTGCAGGACGTGTGAGAACAAACGGACACACGACTCCCACAGACAGACGGCGGTGTCGGAGCCGAGTGTGGAACCAGAAAACCTGTTTTTTTTCTTAGGTTTTCATATGTTAAAGCTGCACTGTGTCACTTTTCTGGTGGAGGCTCCGTCTGACGCTTTTATCCTTGGAGATGTTCTCACTTTGTCTGGAATGTCCCACAGTACGGCATTAAACCTTTCTACCTCCATGGAGACCAAACCGGGCCGAGTTCCAGGTCAGGTCCGTGGAGAGGCGACCCCGCTCACAGTCAGAACGTGTTTTTCTGAGGATTTTCGAGTTCTAAAACCCCCTGCGTTTGAATACATGTGAGGTAGGGTCGTTTAATGTCACACTGTGGAACATTCCAGACAGAGCAGTGACGTCTCCATAGAAACAAGCAGGTGACGGAGCCCCACACTGCAAAAAACTAAATCTAGTCGAGCTAAAATGACTTGGATTAAGAAAGTTCTGCCAGTGCAGGGAGACTTTTTACTTAAAATATGAAAACACATCTTTCCACACTTAAAATAAGAAAAATAACAAGTTTTTTCACTTAAAATAAGAAATAAAATCAAATGTTGCTTGAATTAAGAAGAAAAACACTGGCAGATAATTGCACTTGTCAAGATGAATCTGCTCAAATAAAGTGAAATGTTCTTAATTTAAGTCATTTTAACTTATCTGGATGTTGTTTGTTTCCAGTGCAGCAGAAAAGTGAATCCACCTTTACACCGTTTTGGGCTGTGTTTGCTGATGTGTGCATTGTGTCACCGTGGTAACCATGCTGAACATTCCTCCCGTAGAGGCGCACGTAGAACCTTTCCCCCCCCCCCCAGAGTGGAGTCGGGGTGAAGAACAGAAGCAGACGGTACCTCCTCTGTGAGCTTGGACTTCTTCTTGAGCGTGAGGGAGATGAGTTTGTGGCGGACGCTGCTCCTCTTCTGTCCGTCTGTGGAGCTGATCTGAGGCTGAACAGACACAGGTTCAGTCTGGGCCGACAGCCGATAATCTGTGTTTAGTGACAAAAGTCCTGCAGGCTCCGGACCACAGACTGTTTACGTGAATAGAAATGGACCTCGCTAAAGCACCAGCCGCCACTAGCCAGGGTCCTCCCTCCACAGCCCGGCCCTAACCCTCTGTACATGTGTGGCCCCTCTCTCACTCAGGCGCCTCTTTTTGGTTTTAAAGTGTCCCTGTGGCACTCTACATGACCCTAGGGTTTTTATTTCACTGTTTAGTTCGTAAATCAAGGCCTGAACATTAATATCCAGAGCCACAGGGAGTGGGGGTGGATTTTAATTTAGGTTTCAGGAAGTTACGTTGTCAGCGTCAGGGTCTCCGACTGTCGGCTTCACAGCCGCTGTTAAAAATGACCCTGTTAATAACAGACCAATGAAGAGCCTTCTTTCCCAGAGGCTCCTCCCACCAGCGAGAAGAGGCGTTACCTTCAACAGC
This sequence comes from Odontamblyopus lacepedii, assembly GCA_034769755.1. Classification (NCBI taxonomy): domain Eukaryota; kingdom Metazoa; phylum Chordata; class Actinopteri; order Gobiiformes; family Gobiidae; genus Odontamblyopus; species Odontamblyopus lacepedii. Next base: position 40,822,932 of record CM068352.1, read on the forward strand.
CTCACTCCTGATTGGCTCTTTTGTGGCTATGATACTCGCGGCACGATACTCGCTCTCCAAACTCGGCCCTGTAACTGCTAGCCTCATTGAGCTTCATTTGCCTGGACACTGCGGGTGACGTCATGCTCGGTTCACTTCTTTACACTGTGGTGTTCTTACCGTGAGCTCCTCCTCCACCTGCAGCTCCTGGAGCTCCCTCTTGTAGCTGCGTTTGCCCAGAGTCTCGTAGATCTTGGTCATCACGGGGATTTTCTCGCTGCCGTCGCTGAGGAGCAGCTCACACCTGGGCTCCGGCAGATCCCCCATGAAGCGCAGAACTGTGATCCACACGGCCAAGGCCGCCTGCCCCGGAGACACACCCAAGTATGAAGGTTAGGCTCTCGTCTCACTAACCTCACACTGGATCAGACCTACTCTGAGGGACCTTCAGAGCTTTGAACCACGTCACAGCAGTTTCTTCTCACTGACCCTCTGAAGTTTTATTTGGAGCGATGCTTCGTGTATGTTTGAGTCATTTTTAATCTCTAATCTTTTCAAGACTAAATTACACCACAGTTCTGAATAGACCAAAAGAAACAGATGACACCTTTATTTTGTGAAGTGAAGGTTTAAACGGCCGTGTTCCTGGCACAGGCACGAGCTCTTTTGACGCTCTGGGCGAGATGCCTGTGCCCCACAGTAACAAATGAATCATTTTTGTGGCGTCAGTCCATGAATCCAGTGAGTCAAATTCGGTTTTGACTTTTGACGCTCTGGGCGAGATGCCTGTGCCCCACAGTAACAAATGAATCATTTTTGTGGCGTCAGTCCATGAATCCAGTGAGTCAAATTCGGTTTTGATTTGGTATCTGAGGTCACAAAACTGAAGTAATTTCCTGTAATCTGCGGTAAATTTTGCTGCATATTTCCTGTCAGTGGTTTGACGTGGAGCCTCGCCCTCTGCTGCCCCCTGTGCTGCGGCCCTGCTCCAGCGCCCTGAGCGCCCCCTGTCTGTGAGGGGGACTGTGCACAGAGCTCCAGACCACAGTCCCTCCTGTCCTCATGTTTTATGCTGAATCTTTATGTGGAGAGAAATGATTAAAGGGACAGTTGTGACTTTTGTTCATAGTTCCTCATTTCCAGAGTGTTGGAGACGTGTGGAGACACTTGTTTAAATCTTCCTCCAGTCCTTGTATTTGCAGAGGTGCTGGTGCTGGGCTAGTGCAGGTCAATGGCCACAGTCGTCCTGCCACTAAAAACAGTCTGACCCACTCCACAGCCCCGAGGAAACTATTAGAGCTCCAGACTGTCCCAGTGAACGTCTGTGTCACAGAATCACGTCTGAAATCAAACTAACCTTGCGTCGCCTGAATCGTCACATGTTGAGGTTCTATTTTCTCATATATCAGTCCACCGCTGCCGAGCTTCTATCAGGAAGAACGACTCACTGCTGCTCAGACACAAATCCTTCAGATGCAGCGGTCGGTTTGACTCTAAGATGATTCTGTGACACAGACGTTCACAGGGACAGTCTGGAGTCTAATAGTTTCCTCGGGTCTGTGGAGTGGGTCAGACTGTTTTTAGTGGCAGGACGACTGTGGCCATTGACCTGCACTAGCCCAGCACCAGCACCTCTGCAAATACAAGGACTGGAGGAAGATTTAAAAGTGTCTCCACACGTCTCCAACACTCTGGATCACCAGGAAATGAGGAACTATGTCCAAAATTCACAACTGTGCTTTTAAAAGCTCCTAAAGCAGAGTGACGTCTCCAGTAACATCACGAGCGTCTCCGCGGTGGACAGAGGTCTCACACAGTCGTACCAGCTGGTCGCCCTCGTCCTGGTGGAAGAGCAGCGGCTGTTTGAGGGCCCTCCGGATGTAGGTGTGGGTGGACACGCCCTGGAAGTACGTGGCGGCGAACTTGGAGAACTTGTAGTCGGAGAGGTCTTCGTCTTCGTCGGCGGGAAGGGGAGGGGCCTCGTCCAGAAGCTCCTCCTCCTCCACGGCCAGGCGGGGCTTCAGCAGGTCCTGAGGAGACAGGTGAGTTTCATTTCAAACTGTTTACATCTGAGGAGCAATTTCCTCCAATGGCCTCCACCCCCAGGCATCCAGACTCTTCATGGCCTGAGAGAGCACCGGTGAGTGAAGTGGGCAATAATGGGATCTGTGCAATGTGGAGTGTGCAATACAGTGAACCGTCGCTATAACGCGGTTCAGCTTTCACGGCCTCGCTGTTTCGCGGATTTTTTAATCTTTTTTTTTTTTTTTTACAGTGCAGTGTGTTCTGAATCCTGATTGGCTGAGGTCGTCTAGAAGTGAAAAAGTCACATTGGTCTTTCACTTATGTCCACAGTTTCTGTGCCTCGTCTCTGTTCAGCCCGACACATTTACCTTTGCAAATTTTCTCCAGGACAAAACCCACAATGTGGAGGAAACGTTCTGCACGGCAAAGGCAAAAGGCCGAGGAAGATGAAACTATCACAGAAAAAGAGGAACTTCTGGACCTGCTGAAGGTAGAAGCTCTGCGGCTGTAGGCGATTTTACAGAATAAATGAATCTTGGGTTCGTTCTGGGAAAAAGACTCTACAGGAGTCAGGACGAAGAGGCTCAGAGGGACTGAAATACGCCTGAGCCACAGTGTCCAACCTCCTGTTCACTATTAACATGATTATTTTACACTATTTTAAAAACTATCAGAGTTATTTGTAAGAAAACGTTTCTATTTTTATTTCTTAAACAAATGCTTGGGCCTGAAAACAGGTTTTGATCTTTGGTTTCATTATAGTTCAGTATTGAATGATAATTGTAAAAAATAAAGCCGATACTTCAGGGATTTGGCGGCGTCTCTTTGGAACGTTTCCCCCGCCATAAACCAGGCTTCACTCTGTTGTGTTGTTTGGCCCTTTAATTTGTTTTGTGAGCTCCTTTAGGACATGGAGAGAAATGTGGTGTGTTCATATTCGTGTTGTATCCCGTTAAGATGCTCAAATACATCAAATAAAACCAAAATAAAAGACACGAGATGATGCGGGTGGTTTTCCGACTCTAGACAGTGATGATGTTGTGCTCCCAGATGGGCTCAGGGCTCACATCTCTCCATGGATCATGCTGTAGTTTACCATGAACAACAAAAGTCTGCATTTTAACAGTATCCATCTGAGCGGTTCCATCTGTGTTCATTAATATTCTAAACAGAACGTTGTGATGTCACGTGAAACCAACACTGCACAAAAGCCTGGCCAGAATGTACGATACAAACACTTAAATCTGATGAGTTAAAAGCAGTGAAATGATCTGTTCCTGCAGCGAGATCGTTTTACTGGACGAGTTCTCGGAAAATAATCGACCTCTAGATGAGAATGAAGCGTCTGTGAGAGTTCAGGGGCTGGAAATAAGTTTAGGGGCGTTAAGTTTGACATAAACAGACTCAAAACAAGTTTATACTCACTGTTCATGGGCTGAGAATAAGTTCAAAGAGGCTAAATTCTAGATTAAAGTCCTTAAATCAGCCTGACATGATCACAGTCCATCATCAGTCTATGGTAAATGGATTGTAGTTTCTTCTTTTAAACATTTGCTGCTGAAATTTAAGATTTTCTGACTAGTTGAGTCATGGAAGAATAAAATGTGACAATTTTTAAGATTAAACGACCAAATCAGAACGAGTAAGTAGAGAATAAATGTGAAAACAAGATGAAGAACCTGAAAGAAGTTTCAAAATGAGACATTTGCAGTGTAGTATTAAATGTACCTCGAATGCCGCCGGTGCCTCTCCGTCCTGATTGGTCAGTGGTCCTGCGTTGCCCAGGAAACCAAACATGCGGTCCACCATGTCGGAGTGGTCCACGGGCTGGTCTCGGTCCCTCTCCACCTGCTCCAGGAGCTCCTTCTTCCTCCGGGCCTCCTCCCTGTCCTCGCGGGCCTGCTCCTCCCTCTGCTGCTCCAGGAGCTCCAGCCTCTCCTGGTGCTTCCTCTGGGCCTCGGCTTTGGCCCTGCGCGCCGTCATCAGGTTCTTCAGGTGCTCCTCCTCCTCCAGACGCTCACGCTCCGCCTCCAGACGCTCCTGCCGCTGCGGGACGTGGACACAGGTGCAGTTTAAAGGACTCGTACGACTCGATTTTCTGTTCTAATGGAGCTTCCTCATCACAAACACACCTGGACTTCATATTTTAGGATAATCTTAGCCTTGGGATCTCCAGTCTCTGCTGAACTAAAGGTAAAAGGAGCTGCTCACTTGAAAACAACAGGAGCTTTGGAGATGTAGACAGACAAATGTCCGAGTGTCCCGATACGATATGTTCTCAGTCTGAACCTCACGGTACGATATTTATTGTGATATCGTGGGAAAGTTCACGATATTACGATATTCTACAGAATAACAAGACTGACTCTAAAATGCTTCAGTCATTTGGTGCATTTTTTGTCATTAGGGACGGAACGAAATCCAAATCTCTCTGGACCAGATTTACACCATAAACATCTCATTGTTCCAGATTTATCACAATATAAAACTGTGAATCTGCAACTTTTTCCTCTAAAAATGCTTCACAGATTTAATCCACAGAATGAAGCTGTAAAAGTGCTTAGAACAGTTATTTCTTCATGTCGTCTGCACTGAAACGGAGCAAAGGATCATGGTCTGTGTAGTTCCCCCTGTTTTTTTTAGCTATTTCTGCATCAGAACTGTTCATTTAAGCAAAGAGACTTGGGATTCGATATATTGTGACGCTCCAGATCATTGGGACCTTTGACGATACGATATCTTCAGATTTACGCTATTGTTACGTCCCTACAGACTAATAATAAAGAGCTCCTCAAACATGTGTGAATGAAACAAAACACAACTCCAGGTGTGTTCTTGAGGAGGGAACAGGGCCTACAGGGCCCTCAGGAGGGGGACTGGGGGGGGGCGATCGCTCGTGGTGAGTGGGTGGTATGTTTACTTTAAAAAAACAAAACAAGACGATCATGTTATTTGTATTTGTCTGTGTATGTTGTCAAATTTATGTTCTTGCACCGTATTATCTGGACTGTGAGGCGCACTCCAAATCGACAGTGCGTCTTGTGTGTTCATTCTGGTTGTGTTCACTGACCTCAGACAGATTTTACGTGGCACACGACGCTAAAAAAATCAGTCAAACGGTTTTAGTGTGACTTTGTTAAGCTACGAAGCCGCACCGCTGGATGGACTGTCGGAGCGTTACGGCGACCACAGTCCGGAGCCCCGTGGAGTAACACGTCCAAAATGGCCCCTGCTCAGAGACACTGACTCACACGACCAGGAGAAGCAAACTAACTCTGTGCTGCTGTCATCCCGGGCGGATCCACCAAAGAACTCCAACCGCTAGATATGGGTGTCATCGGGTCGTTCAGAGTTAAACTGCAGCCGTGGGAGCGTTGGACGACAGAAGGAGAACTCCAAAAATACACACTATAATATACAGAAACACACATCTATTCGAATGGCTCACAAAATGCTACATAACACTGCACCTGCACCTCTAAAACAATTCATCCAGTTCACATCAGCAACGACCTCCAGAATCACACGGGGCTCCACCAGGGGGCAGTGCGCCGCCCCCAAAAAGAACAGTCGGCCTTTTCCTACAGTGCAACAAAAGAATGGAACCAACTCCCAGACGACATCAAAAATCAACCCAACTATGACTCCTTTTCTACAGAACTACAAAAATGGCTCTGGACTGGACTTGTCGGCACTGAAGCACCTGCTTTTTGTTCCCGGTGGGTTATGTTTTAAAATATGTCACACGTTTCAACGTTTCAAGAATGTGTGAATAAGTCTCCTCTTCAATACTGTGATGTGAATGTTGTATGTGAGCTGCTGAATGTGCGGTTTTCATATTGTTGAATGTGTAAATTGCACTGTCTATTGTTTATTATTCTTCCTCAGGGACTGCAGACGGAAACGAGCTCTAATCTGGTGCAGAACATCTGTTTTATGAGCTTAATGTCTCTGTACATTGTCCCTTCAAATAAAGACTAACTCACTCACTCACATTCACCAAGACAGAGAGGCAACGCCGGCGAGTTACACCACGATCTGCCAATGCATCGAGGACGCCCGGGCGAAAGTCTCAGGCTCACCTAATGCGCCTTTTAATCCGGTACGACTTGTGTATGAAAATAGATCTGTTCATTGGCATCGCGCCTTATAGTCCAAAAAATACAGTTGGGGCCAAATGTTTTGAGAATGACACAAATATTCATTTTGGTACCAGGACGTCTCCCGAGAGCAGCGTCGCCCAACCGTCCAGGAGCCGTTTGGTGATGAACGAAGCCTTTTCCAGCACGATGGACCTTCCCACAAAGCAAACGGAAAAACTAAATGACTCAGGGAAGAAAACATGAAGATTTTGGGTCCAGGAAACTCCCCAGATCTTTAATCCCACTGAGAACTTGTGGTGAATCCTCAAGAGGCGGTGGACAAACAAAACCCCACAAATTCTGATATGATGTGCCAGAATGGACGGCCTCAGTCAGGATTTGGTCCAGAAGTTGATTGAGAAGTGCAGAGCTCTTGAAAAAGAAGAGTCAACACTGCAAATATCGACTTGTTGCATGAACTCGGTGCAATTGTCAGTAAAAGGTTTTGATGCTTATGAAATGCTTGTAATTGTATTTCAGTAAACCATAAAAACATGTGAGAAAAATCTGGGAAAACGTAATTGTCTTTCTCCAAACTTTTGGCCACGACTTTACAGTAAAAAAAAAAAACGATCATCAGAACTGTCGAAGCACTAAACTCCTCCCACCTCAGGTCAAAGACTAAACTGCTGCGGTTTGTTTACCTCTGCCCGGAGGCGCTGGCACCGGCGGCGGGCGATCATGCCCCTGGTGTGGGCCTGGAGGGTGACCACGGCGCGCACCCGTCTCCAGAAGGCCTGCCTGGCGAGGAAGCCCCTGCAGCGCGCCTGGACCTGGGTCACGCGCAGGCGGGTCACGCGGTAACTCTGCAGGTAACGTCTGGACCTGCACACAGCCTGGAGGCGCAGGAAGCCCCTGAGCATCTGTGCGGCACAAAATCAGGTCCAGGTCAAGGCTTTTTTATACAGAGCAGGACTAAACAACATACAGAGCTAAACAAATGTACGACAGCACCCCCCAGTGTAAGGTGTGTGCCACTGCCGTAACTCAACAGTATTTCTGTTCACCAGAATATCTTTTTATGTTTCTATAATGGGGAATCCTCCAGTTTATCTTTTTATCAAACCCAGATTTTTAATGCTAAAACAGAAGTATTGTTGCTATTAACAAATGTTCAAGTTTAATGTTTTCAAAGTCTCACCCAAAGTGTCTCTGGGAACAGCTGAAACTATTTGGAGCTCAGTAACAAAAGAGACTTTGCAAAACTCCGTAAAAACACTAAGAGCAGAGCTGTTATCTGTGCCAAAGGATCACACTAAATATTCACATTTTTGGTTCTAATTTGTCGACAAGGACGATTTTGTTCTTCCGATTGGTCATTTTCTTAATGAATAACAAAGAAACTGTTCATTTGAAACAAGTTTTTGATAAACTATGAAGTTATTTATGTTTTCTTGTGTACGTGACAGGCCTAATACATCTGTGAAGTGCTGTACAAACATGAACATATGAATAAAACACAAGTGAAGGCAATAAAACGAGCTTAAGAACAGAGATAAAACTGTGGAGAACAGGGCTGGAACGATAAGGTAAATCTGGTGATATTGTGTCGTCAAAGGTCTCACAAAAAACACAGAGGGAACTACATAGACCATGATCCTCTGCTCCGTTTCAGTGCACATTTAAAAATCGTTTAAGACTGAAAAACCCTGTAGTGTGCGGCGACCTTAAGTTTGTGTAAAGTGAATATGAAAAACACCATTTTACTCAAAACAGTGAAAATGTCGACACAACCGTCGCTCTTACACAGAATGATTTAGTAAAATAGACCTAAAGATACTCTTAGCCATATAGAGATATTAGCCCTCAATATCAATACTGTATCATCAAATGACGACACATCGATATTTCAGTATTTTTGCACACGCCCCTGGTTAAGAGGCAGGTGGAACTTTAGCTTCCCCAGAGTCTGAGCTGCAAGAGGCGGGATTTGACCACAGTGAACAAGTGGAGTTTGTTTTCTAACCATAGTCCGTATATCTGAGTGGACTAAGCTAACCCGTTAGCCGCTAACCCGTTAGCCGCCGCGTGCCAAACAGGAAGTGCTCCAGGAGGCTCTTGGGGCTCCTTCACATTAGGATCTCCTCGTCCCTCTGTCTGTACCTGCTGCTCTGAGCCTCGTCATTCTGGACTTAAACTGTTCGTCTGAAGCCGCCACACAGGATCCTGAACTTTTCACTTCTCTGTTTTGTTCCTAAATCAAGATCTGAACATAAATAACGGACCAATCAGACGCCTTCATTCCCCGAGGCCCCTCCCCCTAGCGTTAGCAACAGGTTTGATCGACAGCTCGTTTCGTTGGCAAGTAAGTGACGATTTCTGATATAAAATGACAAAATATCTCAAACAGTCACAATATCTAACGTTACTAGAATCTGAACGAGCAGAATTTAACGAACATAAAGTAAAGTGAATTTGGTTAAATTGTGACTCTATTGTTGTTCGTACGGAACAGAACAAACAACATAAATCAGTGACTTAAACTATTTAAAGTTTGATGCTAAAAGCTCAAAGTTTCTTCTTCTTCTTCTGCAGAATCAGGTAAATCTCCTCTCTTAACTTCCTCACTCGCGATTGGCTCTTGTGGTTGCCATGTGGTTGCTATGTGGTTGCTATGTGGTTGCTATGTAGTTGCTATGATACTTGCGGGCGGCTTTCCAAATATGGAGCCTGTAACCGCGGCAACGGGAGCCTCATTTGAGTCCCTCAGACACTCAGACATACGGAGGATGTTTCTAACACAAACATGGCACAGCTGGAGAGTGAACGCTGCACCTTGTGGTAGTTCCTCTTGCACCTGTGGCCCCTCCACTGCGTCTGGATCACTGTGGCCGCCCGACGCTTCCTCAGAAAGAGGCTTCTGCAGAGACAAAAACCTAACTCAAGAGTCCGGCTCTGTCTCTTCTGTCCGTGTGGGTCATTTTAAAGCAAATCAGCATCAGAATAACAACATCAAGTTTGCTGTACACCTGTCCCTGCAGCACTGACACACAACTGTTTACGGCTCACTTTACTGTCCCCACCTGCGCTCCACACACCTGCTGCTTTAGTCCTGCTTTAGTCCTGCTTTAGTCCTGCTTTAGTCCTGCTTTAGTCCTGGTTTAGTCCTGCTTTAGTCCTGCTTTAGTCCTGCTTTAGTCCTGCTTTAGACCTGGTTTAGACCTGCTTTAGTCCTGCTTTAGTCCTGCTTTAGTCCTGGTTTAGTCCTGGTTTAGTCCTGGTTTAGTCCTGGTTTAGACCTGCTTTAGTCCTGCTTTAGTCCTGGTTTAGTCCTGCTTTAGTCCTGGTTTAGTCCTGCTTTAGTCCTGGTTTAGTCCTGGTTTAGTCCTGGTTTAGTCCTGGTTTAGTCCTGCTTTAGTCCTGCTTTCGTCCTGCTTTAGTCCTGGTTTAGTCCTGCTTTAGTCCTGGTTTAGTCCTGGTTCAGGACTTTGGTTCAGGAAATGGCCATTATCGTTTTTTTTGTTTTTGTTTTTTTCCATTGTTCATTTAAACACAAAATTGAAAACTGGAAAAAAAAAAATAATAATAAATTAATCACGGTTTTCCTCCAGTCCAGTCGTTTAGTCCAGTCAAGTCCGGTCCAGTACCTGGTCCAGTCCAGTACCTGGTCCAGTCCAGTCCGGTCCGGTCCAGTACCTGATCCAGTCCAGTCCAGTCCGGTCCAGTCCAGTCCGGTCCGGTCCAGTACCTGGTCCAGTCCAGTCCAGTCCGGTCCGGTCCAGTCCAGTCCGGTCCAGTACCTGGTCCGGTCCAGTACCTGTCCCTGTGGCCTCTCACACACTTCTGGATGAGGATCACTTTGTCGGTGATGCTTTTGTCCCGGTCGGTCTCCAGCTCCATGTCGTGGTGATCCTGCCGAAGCATTTCTGTTACTCCATGCACACGTTCCACGCACACGTTCCACACACACGTTCCACGCACACGTTCCACGCACACGTTCCACGCACACGTTCCACACACACGTTCCACGCACACGTTCCACGCACACTTTCCACACACACGTTCCACGCACACGTTCCACGCACACGTTCCACACACACGTTCCACACACACGTTCCACACACGTTCCACGCACACGTTCCACACACACGTTCCACGCACACGTTCCACGCACACGTTCCACGCACACTTTTCACACACACTTTTCACGCCCACTGGAAAGTCCGCGCCAACCTTCAGGAAAATCTTCGTCTTCCCGATCTGCCAGTCTCCGTGTTTGCCCAGTCTGGCCAGGACGATCCGCCTGCAGGTCCCTCTGAGGTCCTCCTATGGGCATAACGGGCATAACGGGGATACGGGCATAACGGGCATAACAGGGACACAGGCAGAACGGGCAAAGAGGCACATGTACAGGTCTGTGTCAGTACCACAGTGAGATCACCTGTTTGTGTGGCACCTGTACCTGTATGAGTGGCACCTGTACCTGTTTGCATGGCACCTGTACCTGTATGAGTGGCACCTGTACCTGTATGAGTGGCACCTGTACCTGTATGAGTGGCACCTGTACCTGTATGAGTGGCACCTGTACCTGTATGAGTGGCACCTGTACCTGTTTGTGTGGCACCTGTACCTGTATGAGTGGCACCTGTACCTGTATGAGTGGCACCTGTACCTGTTTGCATGGCACCTGTACCTGTATGAGTGGCACCTGTACCTGTATGAGTGGCACCTGTACCTGTATGAGTGGCACCTGTACCTGTATGAGTGGCACCTGTACCTGTTTGCATGGCACCTGTACCTGTATGAATGGCACCTGTACCTGTATGAGTGGCACCTGTACCTGTATGAGTGGCACCTGTACCTGTATGTGTGGCACCTGTACCTGTAAGTGTGGCACCTGTACCTGTTTGTGTGGCACCTGTACCTGTTTGCATGGCACCTGTACCTGTATGAATGGCACCTGTACCTGTATGAGTGGCACCTGTACCTGTATGAGTGGCACCTGTACCTGTATGTGTGGCACCTGTACCTGTAAGTGTGGCACCTGTACCTGTTTGTGTGGCACCTGTAAGTGTGGCACCTGTTAAGTGTGGCACCTGTACCTGTAAGTGTGGGGGTTTGACTCCGGGCATCAGGACCCTGTAGCGCTCCACAAACTCGGCAAAGGTGTACCTGATGGGGTACCCCGCCCGCCTGATCCGAATCGTCTCCATCATCCCGGAGTACCTGAGCTGACGGATGCACAGCTCTCTGTCGAACAGCTGCACACAGAGACAAAGGGTTAGGTGGGCACAGGTGGGCACAGGTCTTAGGTGGGCACAGGTGTTAGGTGGGTACAGGCGGGCACAGGTGTTAGATAGGTACAGGTGTTAGATAGGTACAGGTGTTAGATAGGTACAGGTGTTAGGTGGGTAAAGGTGGGTACAGGTCTTAGGTGGGCACAGGTGTTAGGTGGGTACAGGTGGGCACAGCAGAGCACAGGTGGGCACAGATGTTAGGTGGGTACAGGTGGGCACAGGTGTTAGATAGGTACAGGTGTTAGGTGGGTACAGGTGGGCACAGGTGTTAGATAGGTACAGGTGTTAGGTGGGTACAGGTGGGCACAGGAGAGCACAGGTGGGCACAGGTGTTAGGTGGGTACAGGTGGGCACAGGTGTTAGATAGGTACAGGTGTTAGGTGGGTACAGGTGGGCACAGGTGTTAGATAGGTACAGGTGTTAGGTGGGCACAGGTGGGCACAGGTGTTAGGTGGGTACAGGTGTTAGGTGGGCACAGGTGGGCACAGGTGTTAGGTAGGTACAGGTCGGCACAGGTGGATACAGGTGGGCACAGGTGTTAGGTAGGTACAGGTGTTAGGTGGGCACAGGTGGGCACAGGTGTTAGGTGGGTACAGGTGTTAGGTGGGTACAGGTGGGCACAGGTGTTAGGTAGGTACAGGTGGGCACATGTGTTAGGTGGGTACAGGTGGGCACAGGTGGGTACAGGTGTTAGGGGGGTACAGGTGGGCACAGGTGTTAGGTGGGTACAGGTGTTAGGTGGGCACAAGTGGGTACAGGTGTTAGGTGGGCACAGGTGGGTACAGGTGTTAGGTGGGCACACGTGGGCACAGGTGTTAGGTGGGCACAGGTGTTAGGTGGGCACAGGTGTTAGGTGGGCACAGGTGTTAGGTGGGCACAGGTGGGTACAGGTGTTAGGTGGGCACAGGTGGGTACAGGTGTTAGGTGGGCACAGGTGGGCACAGGTGTTAGGTGGGTACAGGTGTCAGGTGGGTACAGGTGGGCACAGGTGTTAGGTGGGTACAGGTGTTAGGTAGGTACACGTGGGCACAGGTGTTAGGTGGGTACAGGTGTTAGGTGGGCACAGGTGTTAGGTAGGTACAGGTCGGCACAGGTGGGTACAGGTGTTAGGGGGGTACAGGTGGGCACAGGTGTTAGGTGGGCACAGGTGGGTACAGCTGTTAGGTGGGCACAGGTGGGTACAGGTGTTAGGTGGGCACAGGTGGGTACAGGTGTTAGGTGGGCACAGGTGGGTACAGGTGTTAGGTGGGCACAGGTGAGCACAGGTGGGCACAGGTGTTAGGTGGGCACAGGTGTACCATGGGCTTCTTGTGCTCGTTGGGTTTGATGCAGCGGACGAAGAAGGGCTGGCACACGCTCAGAGTCCTCATGAGCAGCTCCAGGGAGCGTTTGAACTGACTGCTCAGAGTCGGAGAGCGTTTCCTCGTCTCCACGCCCTGCCACGCAAACGCACAACTCTGAGAGATACGCACGACAACACAGAGAACACACGACAACACACGCCAACACAGAGAACACACGACAACACACGCCAACACAGAGAACACACGACAACACACGAAAACACAGAGAACACACGACAACACACGACAACACAGAGAACACACGACAACACACGACAACACAGAGAACACACGACAACACACGACAACACAGAGAACACACGACAACACACGAAAACACACGCCAACACAGAGAACACACGACAACACAGAGAACACACGACAACACACGACAACACAGAGAACACACGCCAACACACGACAACACACGACAACACACGACAACACAGAGAACACACGCCAACACACGACAACACACGACAACACACACCAACACACGACAACACAGAGAACACACGCCAACACAGAGAACACACGACAACACAGAGAACACACGACAACACACGACAACACAGAGAACACACGCCAACACACGACAACACACGACAACACACGACAACACAGAGAACACACGCCAACACACGACAACACACGACAACACACACCAACACACGACAACACAGAGAACACACGCCAACACACGACAACACACGCCAACACACGCCAACACAGAGAACACACGACAACACACGACAACACAGAGAACACACGACAACACACGACAACACACACCAACACACGACAACACAGAGAACACACGCCAACACACGCCAACACACGCCAACACACGCCAACACAGAGAACACACGCCAACACACGCCAACACAGAGAACACACGACAACACACGACAACACAGAGAACACACGACAACACACGAAAACACACGCCAACACAGAGAACACACGACAACACACGACAACACACGACAACACAGAGAACACACGCCAACACAGAGAACACACGACAACACAGAGAACACACGACAACACACGACAACACAGAGAACACACGCCAACACACGACAACACAGAGAACACACGACAACACACGACAACACAGAGAACACACGACAACACACACCAACACACGACAACACAGAGAACACACGCCAACACACGCCAACACACGCCAACACACGCCAACACAGAGAACACACGACAACATACGACAACACAGAACACACGACAACACACGACAACACACGACAACACAGAGAACACACGACAACACAGAAAACACAGAGAACACATGACAACACACGACAACACACGACAACACAGAGAACACACGACAACACACGACAACACAGAGAACACACGACAACACACGACAACACAGAGAACACACGACAACACACGACAACACACGACAACACAGAGAACACACGACAACACACGACAACACAGAGAACACACGACAACACAGAGAACACACGACAACACAGAGAACACACGACAACACACGACAACACAGAGAACACACGACAACACAGAGAACACACGACAACACACGACAACACAGAGAACACAGAGAACACACGACAACACACGACAACACAGAGAACACAGAGAACACACGCCAACACACGACAACACAGAGAACACACGACAACACAGAGAACACACGACAACACACGACAACACAGAGAACACACGACAACACACGACAACACAGAGAACACACGACAACACACGACAACACAGAGAACACACGACAACACACGAAAACACACGACAACACAGAGAACACACGACAACACACGACAACACAGAGAACACACGACAACACACGAAAACACACGCCAACACAGAGAACACACGACAACACACGACAACACACGACAACACAGAGAACACACGCCAACACACGACAACACACGACAACACAGAGAACACACGACAACACACGACAACACAGAGAACACACGACAACACACGACAACACAGAGAACACACGACAACACACGAAAACACACGACAACACAGAGAACACACGACAACACACGACAACACAGAGAACACACGACAACACACGAAAACACACGCCAACACAGAGAACACACGACAACACACGACAACACACGACAACACACGACAACACACGACAACACAGAGAACACACGCCAACACACGACAACACACGACAACACACGCCAACACACGCCAACACAGAGAACACACGACAACACAGAGAACACACGACAACACACGACAACACACGACAACACACGACAACACAGAGAACACACGACAACACACGACAACACAGAGAACACACGACAACACACGACAACACAGAGAACACACGACAACACACGACAACACAGAGAACACACGACAACACACGACAACACAGAGAACACACGACAACACACGACAACACACGACAACACAGAGAACACACGCCAACACACGCCAACACACGACAACACACGACAACACACGCCAACACACGCCAACACAGAGAACACACGACAACACACGACAACACAGAGAACACACGACAACACACGACAACACACGACAACACAGAGAACACACGACAACACACGACAACACAGAGAACACACGCCAACACACGACAACACAGAGAACACACGACAACACACGACAACACAGAGAACACACGACAACACACGAAAACACAGAGAACACACGACAACACAGAGAACACACAACAACACACGCCAATACAAGACAACACACGACAACACGCGACAACACACGACAACACAGAGAACACACGACAACACACGCCAATACAAGACAACACACGACAACACACGACAACACGCGACAACACACAGAACACACGCCAACACACGACAACACACGCCAACACAGAGAACACACGACAACACAGAGAACACACGACAACACACGACAACACAGAGAACACACGACAACACACGACAACACAGAGAACACACGACAACACACGAAAACACAGAGAACACACGACAACACAAAGAACACACAACAACACACGCCAATACAAGACAACACACGACAACACACGACAACACGCGACAACACACAGAACACACGCCAACACACGACAACACACGCCAACACAGAGAACACACGACAACACAGAGAACACACGACAACACACGCCAACACAGAGAACACACGACAAAACACGACAACACACGCCAACACACGCCAACACACGACAACACACGACAACACAGAGAACACACGACAACACAGAGAACACACGACAACACACGACAACACAGAGAACACACGACAACACAGAGAACACACGACAACACAGAGAACACACGACAACACACGCCAACACAGAGAACACACGACAAAACACGACAACACACGCCAACACACGCCAACACACGACAACACACGACAACACAGAGAACACACGACAACACAGAGAACACACGACAACACACGACAACACAGAGAACACACGACAACACAGAGAACACACGACAACACAGAGAACACACGCCAACACACGACAACACACGACAACACACACCAACACACGACAACACAGAGAACACACGCCAACACACGACAACACACGCCAACACACGCAACACACGACAACACAGAGAACACACGACAACACACGACAACACAGAGAACACACGACAACACACGACAACACAGAGAACACACGACAACACACGCCAACACACGCCAACACACGACAAAACACGACAACACACGCCAACACACGCCAACACACGACAACACACGACAACACAGAGAACACACGACAACACACGACAACACACGACAACACAGAGAACACAGAGAACACACGACAACACACGACAACACAGAGAACACACAACAACACAGAGAACACACGCCAACACACGACAACACAGAGAACACACGCCAACACACGACAACACAGAGAACACACGACAACACACGACAACACAGAGAACACACGACAACACACGACAACACACGACAACACACGAAAACACACGACAACACAGAGAACACACGCCAACACACGACAACACAGAGAACACACGACAACACACGCCAACACACGCCAACACACGACAAAACACGACAACACACGCCAACACACGCCAACACACGACAACACAGAGAACACACGCCAACACACGACAACACACGCCAACACACGCCAACACACGACAACACACGACAACACAGAGAACACACGCCAACACACGACAACACACGCCAACACACGCCAACACACGACAACACAGAGAACACAGAGAACACACGACAACACACGACAACACACGACAACACAGAGAACACACGACAACACACGACAACACACGACAACACACGCCAACACACGCCAACACAGAGAACACACGACAACACACGACAACACACGACAACACACGACAACACACGCCAACACACGCCAACACAGAGAACACACGACAACACACGACAACACAGAGAACACACGACAACACACGACAACACACGACAACACAGAGAACACACGACAACACACGACAACACAGAGAACACACGCCAACACACGACAACACAGAGAACACACGACAACACACGACAACACAGAGAACACACGACAACACACGAAAACACAGAGAACACACGACAACACAGAGAACACACAACAACACACGCCAATACAAGACAACACACGACAACACACGACAACACACGACAACACAGAGAACACACGACAACACACGCCAATACAAGACAACACACGACAACACACGACAACACGCGACAACACACAGAACACACGCCAACACACGACAACACACGCCAACACAGAGAACACACGACAACACAGAGAACACACGACAACACACGACAACACAGAGAACACACGACAACACACGACAACACAGAGAACACACGACAACACACGAAAACACAGAGAACACACGACAACACAAAGAACACACAACAACACACGCCAATACAAGACAACACACGACAACACACGACAACACGCGACAACACACAGAACACACGCCAACACACGACAACACACGCCAACACAGAGAACACACGACAACACAGAGAACACACGACAACACACGCCAATACAAGACAACAGACGACAACACGCGACAACACACGACAACACAGAGAACACACGCCAACACACGACAACACACGACAACACACACCAACACACGACAACACAGAGAACACACGCCAACACACGACAACACACGCCAACACACGCAACACACGACAACACACGACAACACAGAGAACACACGACAACACACGACAACACAGAGAACACACGACAACACACGACAACACAGAGAACACACGACAACACACGCCAACACACGCCAACACACGACAAAACACGACAACACACGCCAACACACGCCAACACACGACAACACACGACAACACAGAGAACACACGACAACACAGAGAACACACGACAACACACGACAACACAGAGAACACACGACAACACAGAGAACACACGACAACACACGACAACACAGAGAACACACGCCAACACACGACAACACACGACAACACACACCAACACACGACAACACAGAGAACACACGACAACACACGACAACACACGCCAACACACGCAACACACGACAACACACACCAACACACGACAACACAGAGAACACACGACAACACACGACAACACAGAGAACACACGACAACACACGACAACACAGAGAACACACGACAACACACGACAACACAGAGAACACACGACAACACACGCCAACACACGCCAACACACGACAAAACACGACAACACACGCCAACACACGCCAACACACGACAACACACGACAACACAGAGAACACACGACAACACACGACAACACACGACAACACAGAGAACACAGAGAACACACGACAACACACGACAACACAGAGAACACACAACAACACAGAGAACACACGCCAACACACGACAACACAGAGAACACACGCCAACACACGACAACACAGAGAACACACGACAACACACGACAACACAGAGAACACATGACAACACACGAAAACACACGACAACACACGAAAACACACGACAACACAGAGAACACACGCCAACACACGACAACACAGAGAACACACGACAACACACGCCAACACACGCCAACACACGACAAAACACGACAACACACGCCAACACACGCCAACACACGACAACACAGAGAACACACGCCAACACACGACAACACACGCCAACACACGCCAACACACGACAACACACGACAACACAGAGAACACACGCCAACACACGACAACACACGACAACACACGCCAACACACGACAACACAGAGAACACAGAGAACACACGACAACACACGACAACACACGACAACACAGAGAACACACGACAACACACGACAACACAGAGAACACACGACAACACACGACAACACAGAGAACACACGACAACACACGAAAACACAGAGAACACACGACAACACAGAGAACACACAACAACACACGCCAATACAAGACAACACACGACAACACACGACAACACGCGACAACACACAGAACACACGCCAACACACGACAACACACGCCAACACAGAGAACACACGACAACACAGAGAACACACGACAACACACGACAACACAGAGAACACACGACAACACAGAGAACACACGACAACACACGCCAATACAAGACAACAGACGACAACACGCGACAACACACGACAACACAGAGAACACACGCCAACACACGACAACACACGACAACACACACCAACACACGACAACACAGAGAACACACGCCAACACACGACAACACACGCCAACACACGCAACACACGACAACACACGACAACACAGATAACACACGACAACACACGACAACACAGAGAACACACGACAACACACGACAACACAGAGAACACACGACAACACACGCCAACACACGCCACACACCGACAAAACACAAAAACACAAGCCAACACACGCCAACACACGACAACACACCACAACAAAGAGAACACACGACAACACACGACAACACACGACAACACAGAGAACACAGAGAACACACGACAACACACACGACAACACAGAGAACACACAACAACACAGAGAACACACGCCAACACACGACAACACAGAGAACACACGCCAACACACGACAACACAGAGAACACACGACAACACACGACAACACAGAGAACACACGACAACACACGAAAACACACGACAACACACGAAAACACACGACAACACAGAGAACACACACCAACACACGACAACACAGAGAACACACGACAACACACGCCAACACACGCCAACACACGACAAAACACGACAACACACGCCAACACACGCCAACACACGACAACACAGAGAACACACGCCAACACACGACAACACACGCCAACACACGCCAACACACGACAACACACGACAACACAGAGAACACACGCCAACACACGACAACACACGCCAACACACGCCAACACACGACAACACAGAGAACACAGAGAACACACGACAACACACGACAACACACGACAACACAGAGAACACACGACAACACACGACAACACAGAGAACACAGAGAACACACGACAACACACGACAACACACGACAACACACGACAACACACGCCAACACACGACAACACAGAGAACACACGCCAACACACGACAACACACGCCAACACACGCCAACACACGACAACACAGAGAACACACGACAACACACGACAACACACGCCAACACAGAGAACACACGACAACACATGACAACACACGCCAACACAGAGAACACACGACAACACAGAGAACACAGAGAACACATGACAACACACAACAACACAGAGAACACACGACAACACACGACAACACAGAGAACACAGAGAACACACGACAACACACGACAACACATGAAGATACACAACAACACTCATTAGTGTCTGGAAACATTAGAAAACATCTTTATAAGCACCTCACACTTCCCTCTGCTGATTTCCCACAGGCCAAAGCCCAAAAGACTCAATCGCCGATGTCGTTTCTGATCCCATTTATTTCCCAGTGAATTATATTTTTGGAAAAACACTAAAGAAACACATTTCTGAACCATTTTCTTTCAACAACTTTCAGTTTCACTTCTTCTTCTCCGTCAGTAGTCGATCTTCACTTGTTGCTTCTGGAGTCGGCGATCGAGTCTTTTGGGCTTTGGCCTGTGGGAAATCAGCAGAGGGAAGTGTGAGGTGCTTATAAAGATGTTTTCTAACGTTTCCAGACACTAATGAGTGAACCAGGCAGAGCGTTTGGTTTGTTAGACTCGTGGCTGTTGTCAAATGGTGTAAAGTGGAGTTAAGCTTCTTCAGTGTGAAGCAAATTGGTGTTTTACGTGGAAGTTCAGAACTTGCCCCCATCACTACACTAGTTCAGAACTTGCCCCCATCACTACACTAGTTCAGAACTTGCCCCCATCACTTCACTAGTTCAGAACTTGCCCCATCACTACACTAGTTCAGAACTTGCCCCATCACTACACTAGTTCTGAACTTGCCCCCATCACTACACTAGTTCAGAACTTGCCCCCATCACTACACTAGTTCAGAACTTGCCCCCATCACTACACTAGTTCAGAACTTGCCCCATCACTACACTAGTTCTGAACTTGCCCCCATCACTACACTAGTTCAGAACTTGCCCCCATCACTACACTAGTTCAGAACTTGCCCCATCACTACACTAGTTCAGAACTTGCCCCCATCACTGCACTAGTTCAGAACTTGCCCCCATCACTGCACTAGTTCAGAACTTGCCCCATCGCTACACTAGTTCAGAACTTGCCCCCATCACTACACTAGTTCAGAACTTGCCCCCATCACTGCACTAGTTCAGAACTTGCCCCCATCACTGCACTAATTTGTTGTTGTTTAAGTACAAAATCTTTCGACATTTGTCCTTTTTCGTTCCGTGTCATTTGCTCCGGGTCGTTCACACTCCTGAGGCGCGGAGGGGAATCGTACCCCAGAACAACATGATGTTCTGTTTGAGTCTGAACTCCTGCCCCGGCCACTGAGCAAGGCACTGCTAACGACAAACAGGGGCTAATGCTAATGCTAATGCTAATGCTAACGGCCTGTGTTTACCTTCAGAGCAGGAGCAGCCGACTGATAACCACACAGAAACTGAAGAGACGGAGAGAGAGAAGGAGGGAGGGAGAAGAGAGAAAGAGGAGAGAGAGAGAGAAGAGGGAGAGAGAAGAGAGGAGAGAAAGAAAAGAGAGAGAAGGAGGGAGGGAAAGAGGAGGAGGGAGAACAGAGAGAGAAAAGAGAGGGAGAGCGGGAGGGAGAGAAGAGAGAAGGAGGGAGAGAGAGAAAAGAGAGAGGGAGGGAGAGGGAAAGGAAGACAGTGAAAAGAGAGAGAAGGAGGGAGGGAAAGAGAGAGAGGAGAGAAGGAGAGAAAGAAAAGAGAGAGAAGAAGGGAGGGAAAGAGGAGGAGGGAGAACAGAGAGTGAAAAGAGAGGGAGAGCGGGAGGGAGAGAAGAGAGAAGGAGGGACAGAGAGAAAAGAGAGATGGAGGGAGAGAGAAAGGAAGAGAGTGAAAAGAGAGAGGAGGGAGGGAAAGAGAGAGAGGAGAGAAGGAGAGAAAGAAAAGAGAGTGAAGGAGGGAGGGAGGGAAAGAGAGAGGGAGAGGGATAAGAGACGGAGAGAAGGAGGGAAGGAGAGAGGGCGGGAGAGAAAGAGAGGGGGACAGATAAAAGAGAGAGAGAAGGTGGGAGAGAGAGAGGAGGAGGGATAACAGAGAGAGAAAAGAGGGAGGGAAGGAGAAGAGAGAGGGAGAGAAAAGAGAGTAGAGAGAAGGAGGGATAACAGAGAGAGAGAGAGTAGAGAGGGGAAATAAGGAGAGAAAGTGAGGGAGAGACAACAAATAGAGAAAGAGAGAGAGAGTGGAGAGAGAAAAGAGAGGGAGGGATGACAGAGAGGAAGAGGAGAAAGAGGGAGGTGTTAGTGACTCGTGTAGAAGCGGCTTTATTCTCACATCATTAGTCAAAGCCTTTTGCCTCTTATAAGTTTGAGCTCTAACTCCTCACACACCTGGACTCGTGTTTGTTTCATTCACTCTTTATTATTCGTCTGTTCCGTCTGCAAAGCTCCAGACGCTCTGCTCCACCTCGAGGTGAGTCTGAGAGAAGAACTCGTGACGAACGGGAGTCAATTTAGACTCAAATCTCACATTTAACCCCTGAAGACCTGAGGGCAGTTTTAGTACATTTCTTCTCTCCTGGATTTTTGTCTTAATTTCACTTTTCAAACTGCCCCTTTTACCCCTAATGAAGTGTTCTACCTCCTTTTGTTCAGTCAAACCTGTTATTTCACAATCTGCTGCTGTAGTTGTGTCATGAGGCTGTGAGAAAAGCTACAGGACCAGAAATAAGCAACTTTTTGGACATAAAAAATGCTTAATTTAGGGCCTAAGCTACAAAAATGCAAAACCTCAAGTCTGTAAGTAAATTAAAAATCTCCTTATTGCCCTAAAAACAAAAAAAGTGCAGTGGCTCCATGACTTTCCTGGTCCAGTCCTGGAAACAGCTCCTGTCAGGACCATGGCCAGAGCCACAGCACTTCTGCATTTCCAGGGTGGAAATTACATTTGGATTTGTTCATTTGGACTGAAATAAACCTTTAAATAAAAATAGAAAGAGATGCACAATTACACACACCAAGATGTGTCATTTTCCATGTGTGTGAGAATTAACTCCACTTAGAGCGACTTTTTCACTCGTTATAAACACACACAGTCAGAGGAGTCGACCATCTTGACTCACTTCACTCTTTGGCAAAGTTTGGCTCCATCAAAATGGACGGAGCGCATGAGTTTGGGGAAAACAAAGTTCCTATTGGACACTCGTTTTGCTCCCGTCATCACACAGCGTGAGTGTGACGTAGGATAAAGCCGCAGAAATGTACGGAAACCTCTATGTCTGCACTTTCAGAGGGGAAAAGGACGTTTCTGTCTTTTACACTCACAAAGTTCTGGTTATAGAAACATGTTCCTCTGAGTCGTGGACGATGTCGTAGGACTTCAGGGTTAAAGAACATGTAAAGAAAATTCATCGAACAGTGAAGCTAAACTTAGCTTATTTTATATATATTCGGCACAGTCTCAACCAAGAAGCTGCCTTTTTTAACGCCCTGATGATGCCACATTGAACCTACTGTGGCACTAGTTGGACACAGGGCTGTAAAACAACATTGAAACCAATGAATTCAGTCTATAAACAGGCTCAGAAAGTGCTGCACATGAAACCGTTTCCCCGTCACTGCAGCGTCCTGTTTAAACATGAACTTCTAGACTGGGAAAATGTGGTCAAATTTCAGGTGCTGCTCTGGGTTTTACATCCTGCAGGTCTGGCCACACCTCCTCTTTCCATCAAACAGCAGAAACACCAGATCTGCCTCCTCTAATAATTTAGTCGTCCCTTAAAGAAAAAAGTGCATTCAGCCAAAGTGGGTTAGGGTTAGACCTGGTTTAGTCCTGGTTTAGTCCTGGTTCAGTCCTGGTTCAGTCCTGGTTTAGTCCTGGTTCAGTCCTGGTTTAGTCCTGGTTCAGTCCTGGTTTAGTCCTGGTTTAGACCTGGTTTAGTCCTGGTTTAGTCCTGGTTTAGTCCTGGTTTAGTCCTGGTTTAGTCCTGGTTTAGTCCTGGTTTAGTCCTGGTTTAGTCCTGGTTTAGTCCTGGTTTAGTCCCCTGAGCCTCACCATGGCCACGTCCGCCTGGAAGATCTGCTTGATGAACCTGTTCCTGGAGGAGTGGACGAGCTGGATCAGGTCCGTGTGGAGACTGTCGCGATTCTTCTCCAGAAAACCTGAGGGCACCAAAGGGCAGGTGGAGTTCAGGTGGAGTTCAGGTGGAGTTCAGGTGGAGTTCAGGTGGAGTTCAGGTGGAGTTCAGGTGGAGTTCAGGTGGAGTTCAGCGCTCTGCTCAACGCAGCCGCACGACAAACAGGAAACTGAACAAACTTATTGTTTAGGTCGAAAACGTTTCACGGCTGCAAAACCACCGAAAAAAACCTTTGTCCAGTTCACAAAATGACTTTCATATAAATTCATTTTTATTGCTACTTTTCATTTCATTTTCTTTTTTTCAACTTTTTGTTTCTCATTTTTCTTTCATTTTGTCATTTGCTTTTTCTATTTTTTTTCTTTTTTTCCATTTCAGTTTTTCCTCTTTTTTTATTTCGCTTTTTTCATTATTTCTTTTTCATTTTTAATTTTTCTTTCATTTTGTTCAAATTTAGTATTTTTTCCAATTCATTTTTTCATTTCCTTAATTTTTTTTCCATTGACTTAAATTTTTTCATTTCTTTTTCATTGTTTTCGCATTTTTTTTTTTTTTTTTATTTGTGTGTCAATGTTTTCATTTCATTTTCTTTTTTTCATCTTTTTGGTTTCTCATTTTTCTTTCATTTTGTCATTTGCTTTTTCTAGTTTTTTTCATTGTTTTATTTTTTCATTTAAGTTTTTCCTAATTTTTTTAATTTTTTATTTCACTTTTTTCATTAGTTCTTTTTTCATTTTTCTTTCATTTTGTTCAAATTTTGTATTCTTTCAATTTCATTTTTTTATTTCCTTCATTTTTTTCCATTAACTTTAAAACATTTTTCTATTTTTTTCATTTTTTTCATTATTTCTTATGTCTTTCATTTTTCTTTCATTTTGTTCAAATTTCTTATTTTTTCCATTTAATTTTTTTCATTTCCTTTAATTTTTTTCCATTAACTTCATTTTATTTCATTGTTTTTGCAATTTTTTTTATTTTTTTATTTGTGTGTCACCAGAACACCAGATCTGCCTCCTCTAAGAATTTAGTCGTCCCTTAAAGAAAAAAGTGCATTCAGCCAAAGTGGGTTAGGGTTAGACCTGGTTTAGTCCTGGTTTAGACCTGGTTTAGTCCTGATTTAGACCTGGTTTAGTCCTGATTTAGACCTGGTTTAGTCCTGGTTTAGACCTGGTTTAGACCTGGTTTAGACCTGGTTTAGACCTGGTTTAGACCTGGTTTAGTCTTGGTTTAGTCTTGGTTTAGTCCTGATTTAGACCTGGTTTAGTCCTGGTTTAGTCTTGGTTTAGTCCTGGTTTAGTCCTGGTTTAGACCTGGTTTAGACCTGGTTTAGTCTTGGTTTAGTCTTGGTTTAGTCCTGGTTTAGTCCTGGTTTAGTCCTGGTTTAGTCCTGGTTTAGTCCTGGTTTAGTCCTGGTTTAGACCTGGTTTAGACCTGGTTTAGACCTGATTTAGACCTGGTTTAGACCTGGTTTAGTCTTGGTTTAGTCTTGGTTTAGTCCTGATTTAGACCTGGTTTAGTCCTGGTTTAGTCTTGGTTTAGTCCTGGTTTAGTCCTGGTTTAGACCTGGTTTAGACCTGGTTTAGTCTTGGTTTAGTCCTGGTTTAGACCTGGTTTAGTCCTGGTTTAGTCCTGGTTTAGTCCTGGTTTAGTCCTGGTTTAGTCCCGGTTTAGTCCTGGTGCTCGTACCTCTGGTCTCGTAGTGGACGACACCGGCGAAGTGCTGAATCCCAAACTGGGAGTCGTGGCTGTTCTTCGGGGGGACGTAGTGGGAGTTCTGCCTGTGCTGAGAGTTCAGTTTGTGGAGCATTGTCACGTCCGAGCCCTTGGACGCAGACAGGAAAACATCAGGAAAACATCGGGAAAACATCAGGAAAACATCGGGAAAACATTCGGAAAACATCGGGAAAACATTCGGAAAACATCGGGAAAACATCGGGAAAACATTCGGAAAACATCAGGAAAACATCGGGAAAACATCGGGAAAACATCAGGAAAAGATCGGGAAAACATCGGGAAAACATCGGGGTTCAGATCAGCTCAGACTGTGAGAAAACAAAGCCTCAGACAGAGCAGTGCCCACAGTTAGCATCACACCCACAAGGAATGATCAGCTGCAGTGTCAGTATTTGCCACATTTCCATGAGACCTTTAAACAAATAAAAATGATTTAATTCTGAATAAAACTGAGTTCCTCTTTAAAAAGTCCCTGTAAACTCTTAATTCTGCTGAAACTGATTCTTGTGAATCAAACTTAATCCTGAAGTCAGTGGGTTTGTTCTGATTTTAAAGCCGAATGAGTTTCTTCCTGGATCCTGTAAACGTTTCTTCTTCTTCACAATAATCCCGGTGGTTGGAGCTCGTTGGCTCGTCCTTCTGACTCGATCCGGACGATCCGGCTTTTTTTTTTTTTTGTATTTCAATGTTTTCATGTCATTTTCTTTTTTCATCTTTTTGTTTGTTTCTTCTTTTTCTTTCATTTTGTCATTTGCTCTTTCTAGTTTTTTTTTCATTTATCTTTTCCTAATTTCTTTCATTTTTTAATTTCTTTTTTTCATTATTTCTTTTGTCTTTCATTTTTATTTCATTTTGTTCAAATTTTATATTTTTTCAATTTCATTTTTTTCATTTCATTTTCTTTTTTCATCTTTTTGTTTGTTTCTTATTTTTCTTTCATTTTGTCATTTGCTCTTTCTACTTTTTTTTATTATTTTTTAATTTAATTTTTAAAAAAATTGCATTTATCTTTTCCTAATTTTTTTAATTTTTTAATTTAATTTTTCATTATTTCTTTTGTCTTTCATTTTTATTTCATTTTGTTCAAATTTTATATTTTTTCAATTTCATTTTTTTCATTTCATTTTCTTTTTTCATATTTTTGTTTATTTCTCTTTTTTTTATTTTGTCATTTGCTTTTTCTAGTTTTTTTCATTTTTCATTTCATTTTTTCATTTAAATTTTTCCTAATTTTTTTCATTTTTTTATTTCACTTTTTCATTATTTCTTTTTTCATTTTTCTTTCATTTTGTTCAAAATTTTTCCATTTCATTTTTTTTCATTTTCTTTCATTTTTTTCCATTTAATTAGAATTTTTTTTCATTTGTTTTTCCTTGTTTTCACATTGTTTCATTTCATTTTCTTTTTTTTTGTTTTGTCTTTTTTTTCGTTGTGGGAGTGGGCTGAGGTGTGGCAGCCTCAGACTCAGTTTGTCTTCTTCCTCCTTCTCCCACACTCTTCCCTTCTTTTTGTTTGTGTCGTTCTTTCATTAATTCAGTCTTTCTTTCGTTCTTTCGTTTGTTTGTTTTTTCTTTCATTCATTCGTTTGTTCTTTTAGTTTTTTCATTTGTTCGTTCTTTTTCTTCATTTTTTCATTTGTTTTTTCGTTCTTTCGTTCTTTCTTTCATTCATTCGTTCTTCTTCTTTCATTCATTCATCCTTTCATTTATTTGTTTGTTCTTTCTTTCATTCGTGTGTTCTTTCTCTAGTTCTTTTGTTCTTTCTTTCATTCATTCATTCGTTCATTCTTTCTTCCATTTGTTCATTAATTCGTTCGTTCTTTCATTCTTTCATTAGTTAATTTTTTTCATTCATTCGATTGTTCTTTTAGTTTTTCTTTCATTCGTTCTTTCTTTCGTTCTTTCATTTATTTCATTCATTCATTCGCTCTCTTTCTTTCTTTCTTTGTTCTTCCTTTCGTTCTTTCTTCCGTAAACACGTTTGTGTCGCTGTCCGATCAGCACCTTCCCCACCCCCAGACGCTGAATTAAATAACGACCATTTAACCTGTTTCCATGGAATTATTATTTCGATGTGAACTATTTAATTCAAAAGTGTCATGTAAACGTGGTGGTGACAGGTGTAAAAGTGTCATGTAAACGTGGCCGGTGACAGGTGTAAAAGTGTCATGTAAACGTGGTGGTGACAGGTGTAAAAGTGTCATGTAAACGTGGTGGTGACAGGTGTAAAAGTGTCATGTAAACGTGGTGGTGACAGGTGTAAAAGTGTCATGTAAACGTGGTGGTGACAGGTGTAAAAGTGTCATGTAAACGTGGTGGTGACAGGTGTAAAAGTGTCATGTAAACGTGGTGGTGACAGGTGTAAAAGTGTCATGTAAACGTGGTGGTGACAGGTGTAAAAGTGTCATGTAAACGTGGTGGTGACAGGTGTAAAAGTGTCATGTAAACGTGGTGGTGACAGGTGTAAAAGTGTCATGTAAACGTGGTGGTGACAGGTGTAAAAGTGTCATGTAAACGTGGTGGTGACAGGTGTAAAAGTGTCATGTAAACGTGGTGGTGACAGGTGTAAAAGTGTCATGTAAACGTGGCCGGTGACAGGTGTAAAAGTGTCATGTAAACGTGGTGGTGACAGGTGTAAAAGTGTCATGTAAACGTGGCGGTGACAGGTGTAAAAGTGTCATGTAAACGTGGTGGTGACAGGTGTAAAAGTGTCATGTAAACGTGGTGGTGACAGGTGTAAAAGCGTCATGTAAACGTGGTGGTGGCAGGTGTGAAAGTGTCATGTAAACGTGGTGGTGACAGGTGTAAAAGTGTCATGTAAACGTGGTGGTGACAGGTGTAAAAGTGTCATGTAAACGTGGCGGTGACAGGTGTAAAAGTGTCATGTAAACGTGGTGGTGACAGGTGTAAAAGTGTCATGTAAACGTGGTGGTGACAGGTGTAAAAGTGTCATGTAAACGTGGTGGTGACAGGTGTAAAAGTGTCATGTAAACGTGGTGGTGGCAGGTGTGAAAGTGTCATGTAAACGTGGTGGTGGCAGGTGTAAAAGTGTCATGTAAACGTGGTGGTGGCAGGTGTAAAAGTGTCATGTAAACGTGGTGGTGACAGGTGTAAAAGTGTCATGTAAACGTGGTGGTGACAGGTGTAAAAGTGTCATGTAAACGTGGTGGTGACAGGTGTAAAAGTGTCATGTAAACGTGGCGGTGACAGGTGTAAAAGTGTCATGTAAACGTGGTGGTGACAGGTGTAAAAGTGTCATGTAAACGTGGTGGTGACAGGTGTAAAAGTGTCATGTAAACGTGGCGGTGACAGGTGTAAAAGTGTCATGTAAACGTGGTGGTGACAGGTGTAAAAGTGTCATGTAAACGTGGTGGTGACAGGTGTAAAAGTGTCATGTAAACGTGGTGGTGACAGGTGTAAAAGTGTCATGTAAACGTGGTGGTGACAGGTGTAAAAGTGTCATGTAAACGTGGTGGTGACAGGTGTAAAAGTGTCATGTAAACGTGGTGGTGACAGGTGTAAAAGTGTCATGTAAACGTGGTGGTGACAGGTGTAAAAGTGTCATGTAAACGTGGTGGTGGCAGGTGTAAAAGTGTCATGTAAACGTGGCGGTGACAGGTGTAAAAGTGTCATGTAAACGTGGTGGTGACAGGTGTAAAAGTGTCATGTAAACGTGGCGGTGACAGGTGTAAAAGTGTCATGTAAACGTGGTGGTGACAGGTGTAAAAGTGTCATGTAAACGTGGTGGTGACAGGTGTAAAAGTGTCATGTAAACGTGGTGGTGGCAGGTGTGAAAGTGTCATGTAAACGTGGTGGTGACAGGTGTAAAAGTGTCATGTAAACGTGGTGGTGACAGGTGTAAAAGTGTCATGTAAACGTGGTGGTGACAGGTGTAAAAGTGTCATGTAAACGTGGTGGTGACAGGTGTAAAAGTGTCATGTAAACGTGGCGGTGGCAGGTGTAAAAGTGTCATGTAAACGTGGCGGTGGCAGGTGCGGCGGTGGCAGGTGTGGCGGTGGCAGGTAAAGCGGTGACAGGTGAAGCGGTGGCAGGTGTGGCGGTGGCAGGTGAAGCGGTGGCAGGTGCGCGTGGCAGGTGCGGCTGGGGCAGGTGGGGCGGTGGCAGGTGTAAAAGTGTCATGTAAACGTGGCGGTGGCAGGTGCGGTGGTGACAGGTGTGGCGGTGGCAGGTGCGGCGGTGGCAGGTGTAAAAGTGTCATGTAAACGTGGCGGTGGCAGGTGCGGTGGTGACAGGTGTGGCGGTGGCAGGTGCGGCGGTGGCAGGTGCGGCGGTGGCAGGTGCGGCGGTGGCAGGTGCGGCGGTGGCAGGTGTAAAAGTGTCATGTAAACGTGGCGGTGGCAGGTGCGGTGGTGACAGGTGTGGCGGTGGCAGGTGCGGCGGTGGCAGGTGTGGCGGTGGCAGGTAAAGCGGTGACAGGTGAAGCGGTGGCAGGTGTGGCGGTGGCAGGTGAAGCGGTGGCAGGTGCGGCGGTGGCAGGTGCGGCGGTGGCAGGTGCGGCGGTGGCAGGTGCGGCGGTGGCAGGTGTAAAAGTGTCATGTAAACGTGGCGGTGGCAGGTGCGGTGGTGACAGGTGTGGCGGTGGCAGGTGCGGCGGTGGCAGGTGTAAAAGTGTCATGTAAACGTGGCGGTGGCAGGTGCGGCGGTGACAGGTGTAGCGGTGGCAGGTGAAGCGGTGGCAGGTGCGGCGGTGGCAGGTGCGGCGGTGGCAGGTGCGGCAGTGGCAGGCGCTCGGTACCTTGGGGAACTTGCTCTCCTCGTCGATGAGCGAGATGATGTTCAGGGGTTTGGTGGCGATCATGTCCAGCGCGTCCTGGTTGTCGCAGAAGTCGATGTGCTTCCAGCTGATGTCCTCCAGGTTGTACTCCTCCTGCTCCAGCTTGAACACGTGACGCACGAAGAACTGCTGCAGGCTCTCGTTCGCAAAGTTTATGCACAGCTGCTCGAAACTGCACGAACACGAGGAGGAGCCTTTAGCGTTAGCCCGGACACTCCTGCACATTAGAGATCGGCCACTCCAGGGCCGAGTTCCACCGAAGAAATCGCTCCCAATGTGCAGGTTTGTGTGTCAACCCCTGAAGACCTGAGGGCAGTTTTAGTACTTTTCTCCTCGTCTGGATTTTTGTCTTAGTTTCACTTTTCAAACTGCCCCTTTTACCCCTAATGAAGTGTTCTACCTCCTTTTGTTCAGTCCAACCTGTTATTTCACAATCTGCTGCTGTAGTTGTGTCATGAGGCTGTGAGAAAAGCTACAGGACCAGAAATAAACAACTTTTTGGACATAAAAATGCTTAATTTAGGGCCTGAGCTACAAAAATGCAAAATCTCAAGTCTGTAAGTAAATTAAAAATCTCCTTATTGCCCTAAAAACTAAAAAAGTGCAGTGGCTCCATGACTTTCCTGGTCCAGTCCTGGAAACAGCTCCTGTCAGGTCCAGGGCCAGAGCCACAGCACTTCTGCATTTCCAGGGTGGAAATTACATTTGGATTTGTTCATTTGGACTGAAATAAACCTTTAAATAAAAATAGAAAGAGATGCACAATTACACACACCAAGATGTGTCATTTTCTGTTTCCAGGACTGGACCAGGAAAGTCATGGAGCCACTGCACTTTTTTTGTTTTTAGGGCAATAAGGAGATTTTTAATTTACTTACAGACTTGAGATTTTGCATTTTTGTAGCTCAGGCCCTAAATTAAGCATTTTTTATGTCCAAAAAGTTGTTTATTTCTGGTCCTGTAGCTTTTCTCACAGCCTCATGACACAACTACAGCAGCAGATTGTGAAATAACAGGTTGGACTGAACAAAAGGAGGTAGAACACTTCATTAGGGGTAAAAGGGGCAGTTTTAAAAGCAAAATTAAGACAAAAATCCAGACGAGAAGAAATGTTCTAAAACTGCCCTCAGGTCTTCAGGGGTTAAATATCTGTGGAATCGTGTCAGAATAAACCTGTGATCTAAATAAATGAATCAGTCACTGAGTGTAAGAAAGAAGTAAACAGTAAAAACGAGGCACAGCTGCTTTAGCGCTGATGCCGTCGCTCAATGATGTGAAGAACCTGTTGACGGTGAAGTTCTCGAAGCCGAAGATGTCCAGCAGACCGATGGAGCGCCGCAGGGCCCCGGCCTCGCACGACGGCGGCCTGAAGATCGCCGCGTTGATCTTGTCCACGATCCAAACGAAGAGGCGCCCGTAAATGCCCTGGACACAGCACAGCGGCAGTGAAGCGTGAGAGTTTGCACAGGCCCTCGGCTCTGACCTAAGACCCACAGGACTCTCTTATTGGGGCGCCAGGTTCAAGACCAAAATCCAGGAGGTTTGAGCCTAAAGGAACTCTCTCTCCGCTACAAACTCTGAGGACATGTGGGGCAATGCTTCTCCAGCTACCTTCAACGAAAAAGGTTTGAGAGAGAGCGC
Organism: Odontamblyopus lacepedii; assembly: GCA_034769755.1. Lineage (NCBI taxonomy): Eukaryota > Metazoa > Chordata > Actinopteri > Gobiiformes > Gobiidae > Odontamblyopus > Odontamblyopus lacepedii. The sequence continues at coordinate 40,855,681 of CM068352.1, forward strand.
CGCCTTCTGTTTAAGTCAAATCAACTCACGTTTAAAGACTGAAGAGTTGATCTTAAGGTTTGATTTGTTCTGTGGAGCCGAACAGACAGTTCCCCAAAGCTCCACAAAACCTTTTTACAGGTCAGACTGGGGTCGGCCCCACAGGAAGCTTCAAAATGCTCCAAAACGCCCAAAATGGAGTCAGTGGTTTGTGCTTCATTTGTGCTGTTTTGTGCTGTGACAGTTTAATTGGTGCAAGTTTATTTCAAAAATTATTCATTATTGTCTCAGTCTTTAGTCATTTGCTTTTGATTCATATTTTATAATAATAACACAGACTTTTCCACAGCCTCAGATCTTTTATCGCCACGAGTTTTGTGGAGTTTTGCTAAAGTCGCTGCTTCAGCTGAGCAGAAATGACGTCCTATAATTACCACAGAAATAATAATGAATAATTTTAGAAATAAACTCACACAAATGAAACTGTCACAGCACAAAACAGCACAAACCAAATACAAACGTTTGACATCATTTTCTTCCTGTTTTGAGGCTGTTTCACATTCTGAGGTTCTGGACGACGTCATCGACCAAAATAAAACTGTGAATATCTGAAGAACCAGAATCACACAAACTGAACTTTCTGCAGCACAAACGACTGACAGAGTTTCTGTAGGTCTGAGTTTGACGGGGCGACTTCAGGCAGGTGATTATTAAACATCAGTTGCATGAAAATCCCACTAAAGTGAACCGATAAAAGAGGTGGTGCTGAAACTCAAGTCCAAGTCCTGTTACTGTTACTCAAGTAGAAATACAAACGATCAATTTTGTGCCTTCAGTAACATTATTATTAGTTTGTACGACTGTAAAAATTTAAAAAATGTAAATCCTTTAGAGCAGAGGTGTCAAACATGCGGCCCAGGGGCTGCAGCACAAACGACTGACACAGATTCTGTGGGTTTGTCCACTGAGAGACACGGGAAATCTGCCTGTCGCCATCAAACTGCTGAACTCTGCGCTTTAAACCACTGACAAACTCCTGTAACATCCTGTTCCTGCTCACACTCCTGTAACATCCTGTTCCTGCTCACACTCCTGTAACATCCTGTTCCTGCTCACACTCCTGTAACATCCTGTTCCTGCTCACACTCCTGTAACATCCTGTTCCTGCTCACACTCCTGTAACATCCTGTTCCTGCTCACACTCCTGTAACATCCTGTTCACACTCCTGTAACATCCTGTTCCTGTTCACACTCCTGTAACATCCTGTTCACACTCCTGTAACATCCTGTTCCTGTTCACACTCCTGTAACATCCTGTTCCTGCTCACACTCCTGTAACATCCTGTTCCTGTTCACACTCCTGTAACATCCTGTTCACACTCCTGTAACATCCTGTTCCTGTTCACACTCCTGTAACATCCTGTTCCTGTTCACACTCCTGTAACATCCTGTTCACACTCCTGTAACTTGATTCTAACGACATGTTGTTGGTGGAGTTTGATGGGGCGACGTCGGGGGGTCAGAGGCTGCGGCGCCGAGTGTTTCTGTGCCTCCGAGCAGGGCACCTTGACGAAGGCGTCCCTCACGTCCAGCCCCTGGGCCCTGGTGAGCGGGGTGCGCACGCTCTCCCCGCGGGTGATCAGGGTGCGCGTGGTCAGGCACAGCGTCACGTCTCCGGGCTCCACCTGCGGGTCACACACGGCACTGCGCTTTAGGGAGTGGCGCTTTCACGCCCCGGCCCTGCCTCACGGCGCCTCCTCACCTCCAGCAGAGCGGCCGCCGTGCTCAGGTCCGAGGATCGCACCACCGTGCAGGCGTCCAGGTTCTCGACGGTGCGCGCTGCAAAACGAGCACACACACACCCGAGGGACGGCACTTAAGAAAAACAACAAGAATCATCTGTGTGAATCTAATTTCTTCTGGCTAAGATAAGACAAAGGAAGCTGACGGCCATGTTCTGTTTGCTCTGATCTGTCCAAGATTTTAAGGTTCTTCATCTTGTTTCCAGACGTATTTTCTACTTACGAGGCCTGAGACGCTTCGTTCCCGTCTGGAGGTCGTTTATTTACACACAGAACTCGTCCAGTAAAATGATCTCGCTGCAGGAACAGATCATTTCACTGCTTTTTTGAGTCATTTTCACACAGATTTAAGGTTTTAAGTCGTCAGTTTTGGCCAAGATTTTCAAACGTATGTCAGGTTCTTGTTCTTGTTTTCAGGTTTATTATCGACTCGCTCGTTCTGATTTGGTCGTTTAGTCGTAAAAAGCGTCGGACATTCCTCCCCTGGCTCCGGTACCTTCGAATCGCAGGTTTCCCATGTGCAGAATCGCCGCCAGCAGCTTGGAGATCTCCCAGTTCTCCGTGGAGCTGAACATCAGGACCTTCATGGCCGACTGGATGCTGGAGTAATCGACCAGATCGTCCCGGCCTTCACACTCCGTGCACTGGCCCTGGCACACATACACATACACATACACACATACACACACACATACACACACATACATACACACATACATACACACACAGACACACATACATACACATACACACAGGGACACATACATACATACACATACACACACACACATACATACACACATACATACACACACACACAGGGACACATACATACATACACATACACACACACACACACACATACATACACACACACATACACATACACACATACACACATACACACACACATACACATACACACATACACACACACACACACACATACACATACACACATACACACATACACACACACATACACATACACATACATACACACACATACACAGACACACACACACATACACACACACAGACACACACACACACACATACACATACACACACACATACACATACATACACACATACACATACACACACACATACACATACACATACATACACACAGGGACACATACACACACAGACACACACACACACATACACACAGGGACACATACACACACACACACACAGTCTCAGGGACAGTTCTGCACCTGTCAGACAGAGGGTTCTCTCCGTACCGTGGTCAGGTAGGCGTAGTCCGAGGCTCCGCCCAGTCCCAGTTTGTCCTTCTGCTCCGGGGCCATTCCCTTCAGCAGGCAGTAGAACACGTGATAGTTCCTCTCGTCAGGGGCCTGGAACACACACCGCATAAGGTCTGGCCCCTGGCCCCTGACCCTGACCCTGACCTCTGTCCCCTGACCCTGAGCCTGACCCCTGAGCCTGACCTCTGACCCCTGACCGCGGCCCCTGAACCTGGCCCCTGAGCCTGACCCCTGACCCTGGCCCTGACCCCAGCCCCTGACCCCAGCCCCTGACCCCGGCCCCTGACCCTGGCCCCTGAGCTTGGCCCCTGACCCTGGCCCCTGACCGCGGCCCCTGAACCTGGCCCCTGAGCCTGACCACTGACCCCAGCCCCGGGCCCCTGACCTGCCGTTTCCTGACTCTGACCCCGGCCCCTGACCCCGGCCCCTGACCGCAGCCCCTGACCCCGGCCCCGGGCCCCTGACCTGCCGGCACACTCGGGACTTCTCCAGCAGGTACTGCTCGATCCGGGCCCCCTCGATGGCCCCTCTCTTGTTGAAGTGGATGTCGATGTATTTCCCGAAGCGGCTGGAGTTGTCGTTGCGGATGGTTTTGGCGTTTCCGAAAGCTTCAGAGGAAAACAGGACACAGGACGGTGAGTTCACCGAAGGAACCGAGAAAACACCGACACCGAGAACCCAGGACAGAGACGCTTTTCTGAGTGTTTCTGTGAACACTTCACTTTTACTTTGGAGAGTTTGGGTGGAGAAGGTCTGAAGGAGATTTTAGTGTGTGTGTGTGTGTGTGTGTGTGTGTGTGTAGTGTGTGTGTGTATAGTGTGTGTGTAGTGTGTGTGTGTGTAGTGTGTGTGTGTGTAGTGTGTGTGTAGTGTGTGTGTGTGTAGTGTGTGTGTATAGTGTGTGTGTGTGTGTATAGTGTGTGTGTAGTGTGTGTGTATAGTGTGTGTGTGTGTGTATAGTGTGTGTAGTGTGTGTGTATAGTGTGTGTGTGTAGTGTGTGTGTGTAGTGTGTGTGTGTGTGTGTGTGTGTAGTGTGTAGTGTGTGTGTAGTGTGTGTGTGTGTAGTGTGTGTGTGTGTAGTGTGTGTGTATAGTGTGTGTGTGTGTGTGTGTAGTGTGTGTGTGTGTAGTGTGTGTGTAGTGTGTGTGTGTGTGTATAGTGTGTGTGTAGTGTGTGTGTATAGTGTGTGTGTGTGTATAGTGTGTGTGTAGTGTGTGTGTATAGTGTGTGTGTGTAGTGTGTGTGTATAGTGTGTGTGTGTGTGTGTCTGACCCTCCAGGATGGGCGTGGCCTCCAGGACCTGTTGTTCGATCCATGAGTGTCGTCCACTGACGGCCGCCAAGAACTGAAGGATCAGCTTAGTGCTCTCGGTCTTCCCCGCACCCGACTCACCACTGATACACACACACACACAGGTCAGATACACACACACAGAGATACACACACACACACACACAGATACACACACAGGTCAGATACACACACACACACACACACAGGTCAGATACACACACACACACACAGGTCAGATACACACACACAGATACACACACAGGTCAGATACACACACACACACACACAGGTCAGATACACACACACACAGACACACACACACACACACAGACACACACACAGACACACAGGTCAGATACACATACACACACACACACACACACAGGTCAGACACACTCCACTTGTGTTTGTAGCTTGTATATTCACACAGAACTGACTCCTGTGAGTTTTCGGTCCTGTTCTCATGTCGTTTCCTCGTCTCAGAGCCGGAGTCGAATTTGTTTCATTCACATGTTTGAGGAACTCTTTATTATTGCCCGGAATCTGCCCGGGAGCGTCGGCAGCTCGCCGGGAGCGTCGGCAGCTCGCCGGGAGCGTCGGCAGCTCTTCGGGAGCGTCGGCAGCTCTTCGGGACCGTCGGCAGCTCGTCGTGTCCGCAGAGCTGCACATGCGCCGACTTTTAAACTTAAGCTCTGAACTCTTTACACGACTTATGTAACTGTCGTTTGGATGAATTCTGTTTTAAATCCCAAAACAAAAGTCGTCAGAGTCGATGTTTCGCAGCGATAACGAGTCGTGTCTGTGGAGCGGCGTCACTTTGGCGCCTGCTCCTCGCGCCGTTTCCTTCAGGAGTTTTTCTTGTAAAGTTTCTGATGTGGTGAAGTGCTTTATATTTATCCTCCTGGAAACTTCCCGTGTCCCCGAAGCTCCTGGAGCGACGCTCGACTTCACACGACTGGAGCCACTTTACAGGACGTATTGTGAAAGGGCAAAGGAAGTTTATTTTGACACCGCACGTTTATTTCCTCTTTCCCCTGATAAAACTCTGCAGACGTTCCACTGATGCTGCAAAAACACCGCCCGACCGGTTCAAACGGAAAGTGAAACCTGCGCGTCTGCTGCTCAGGCGCTGGGCGTCTGCTGCTCAGGCGCTGGGCGTCTGCTGCTCAGGCGCTGGGCGTCTGCTGCTCAGGCGCTGGGCGGCTGCGCTCGGCTGTGAGCTGTGGGTTCAGGCCGCTCCACACTACAGGACTTTTTGGTCTTAAATGATCTTTAAACAAGCGTCAAAAAGCACAAACTCCACAGACACGAGGAGAATCTGAGGAGACTCTAAATCTGCAGCAGGATCTGTGTGAGGAGCACAGGATCTAAAGCTGTGAGGCTGTGATGGCCTCAGCTGTTTCCTACAGTAAAACCAGTCGCTCTGAGACTCTGACGTGTTAAAGATCAGACTCTGCACTTCCACTTTAGACACAAGTCCAACTGTGGGATTATTATGTGTGAAATGTGGAGCAACACTTCAGAAACAGGATTTTTAAAGCAGAAAAGAGGAGATAAAGTCCACAGGAAGTAGAGTCAGTGTCGCTGACTCTACTGACCCGCTCATACTGTCATCTGCAGCTTTACTCTGTGGACGTAAACAAACACACGAGGAACAACTTTCGCCTTTTTACTTTTAAAGAACGAAGAAAACTGGATTCATATCGCGGTTTTGTGGACTGGAGTCATTATTTGCGGAGGATAAATTCTCTGGATAATGTGGATGAGATGCTGCAGTTTAAATGTTCCACTTTACATCAGGTGATTAATAAAGTCTTTATTTTCACTCTGTCCTGAGTTTGTTCGTCGCTCCTCTGCCCCCGACTCTGTTTTATCGCCTGTTTTATCGCCTGTTTTATCGCCTGTTTTATCGTCTGTTTTATCGCCTGTTTTATCGTCTGTTTTATCGTCTGTTCTATCGTCTGTTTTATCGTCTGTTTTATCGTCTGTTTTATCGCCTGTTTTATCGTCTGTTTTATCGCCTGTTTTATCGTCTGTTTTATCGTCTGTTTTATCGTCTGTTTTATCGTCTGTTCTATCGTCTGTTTTATCGTCTGTTTTATCGTCTGTTTTATCGTCTGTTCTATCGTCTGTTTTATCGTCTGTTTTATCGTCTGTTTTATCGTCTGTTTAATCGTCTGTTTTATCGCCTGTTTTATCGCCTGTTTTATCGTCTGTTTTATCGTCTGTTTTATCGTCTGTTTTATCGTGTTTTATCGTCTGTTTTATCGTCTGTTTTATCGTCTGTTTTATCGTCTGTTTTATCGTCTGTTTTATCGTCTGTTTTATCGTCTGTTTTATCGCCTGTTTTATCGCCTGTTTTATCGTCTGTTTTATCGTCTGTTTTATCGCCTGTTTTATCGCCTGTTTTATCGTCTGTTTTATCGTCTGTTTTATCGCCTGTTTTATCGCCTGTTTTATCGTCTGTTTTATCGTCTGTTTTATCGTCTGTTTTATCGCCTGTTTTATCGTCTGTTTTATCGTCTGTTTTATCGTCTGTTTTATCGTCTGTTTTATCGTCTGTTTTATCGCCTGTTTTATCGCCTGTTTTATCGCCTGTTTTATCGCCTGTTTTATCGTCTGTTTTATCGCCTGTTTTATCGTCTGTTTTATCGTCTGTTTTATCGTCTGTTTTATCGCCTGTTTTATCGTCTGTTTTATCGTCTGTTTTATCGTCTGTTTTATCGCCTGTTTTATCGTCTGTTTTATCGTCTGTTTTATCGCCTGTTTTATCGCCTGTTTTATCGTCTGTTTTATCGTCTGTTTTATCGTCTGTTTTATCGTCTGTTTTATCGTCTGTTTTATCGTCTGTTTTATCGCCTGTTTTATCGTCTGTTTTATCGTCTGTTTTATCGTCTGTTTTATCGTCTGTTTTATCGCCTGTTTTATCGTCTGTTTTATCGTCTGTTTTATCGTCTGTTTC